>JAJHUR010086814.1:0-26212 GCA_027495735.1 Lutjanus campechanus
TGTCCACTTTCGTCTTCTTAAAGACGTGTTTTTTTCAGGTTGGCAGCTTATAAAAACTTTTTAATTTATTGGTAGTGCTTCCATGCACATAGCAGCTTTTAGACATTTTCCTATTGTTTGCTAACAGTCGGAAAGTGACAAGAGGCACCGTCACACCATACGAGTCAATGGAGAGCCATGGATCCTTTTCCCCACCAGTGTGGGCGGGGCTTAAACATGCTCTGTCTCTGTATTCTGATAAATACTGATGACTGGTTTTATCCTTTCAATTACATCCATGTCTGTCCAGATTAATATAATATACTGTATGTACTGAAAACTACTGAAAAGAATTGAATGAAGGTTGCTAAGTGTATTCTTTGGCAAAATTGAAGTTATCACAATACTGACTGTTATGACCCTGAGTCATATTTGTTCATTATCATTTGCTGCAGATCACTCGACTTGATTGCTGCCTTGGGGTTGGACAGAAGGATGAGAGCAGCTTTTTTTAAACCTCAAGCTGACAGCACTCTTCCTCCCTTCAGTCTTCTACTCTCCACAAAGAGCCAGCATGTAGTTTGTGCATTGTGTGCTTTGAATTTGAATTTTGGAATTTATTTCTGTCTGCAAATAGAAATAAGATCATCACGTATAAATCTACAGAGTCGTGTAAATAAATAGGCTTTTACAGAAAATGGCTGATACATAAATAATGCTGTGAAAAACATCACAATAAAGTAATTTAACATAATGTAGACAGGTCTTCTGTTAAGTAGAGTTACAAATCATGCTATGAAAAGTGTGATTAGATCTGTTCTTAGTCATTTTCAACAGACTTGTTGAACTTTAACTTGAGTTTCTAAGAATCCGCAGTAGCACATGTAGGAGTGAGAAACCCTGCTATTTTTTAACACTCTTTTCTCCTGAGTTAGGGGTTCAGGCTTGTGACATCTCATTTACTTAGATTTTGTTTTATTTTCAGGGAAGTTTAGGGCTAATTTCAAAAGTTTTGTTTGTTGGTTTTGGGCAATGCTCTCTGAGGGCCAGGCCTTTTTTGGGAGTGGGAAAAGTGGGGGAGTTACAAATCCTGTTATGTCTAGGGCATAACGTGACATGTATGATTCCAGTGAATCATTCCCAATGAGAAACATCACTTCTGCTCAGATATTTGGGTGTTCTTTTGTCATAATTCGTGTATGAATTCCTGAGTTATGGCCAAAAACATATTTTGTGAGGTCACGGTGATCTTGACCTTTGCCATCGTGAAGGCATAAAAATCCCATCCCAAACCACATGATCGTGTAGTAGTTGTAAAATTACGTACCACCATTTTGTCGTGGCTATAACACATGTTCACAGCATTCTTGGGTGGCATCATATTCCACAGTCCATCGCTGCCGAGGATGATGTAGCGATGGCGTTTGGGGTCAAGGGTCATCACGGTGGTATCAGGCTCCGGAGAAACCACAAATTCCCCGCTGTAGAAGTCGTAGCTCCACAGATCACCTTTCAACGGATGGGAAAATGTGGATGAATAGTTCAAACAAAAATGATTCATTAGCGATATACAATATAATTTTTATTCTTCGTCATTTTTACCGAGGGATCGGGCCACAGCCAGGAAGGGGATCTGGTCAATGACTGTACTCCTCCTCACGGGGCCGTTGTGAGTCAGTCTGGGCCTCTTCCACACAACACGGTTCACCCCAGATTTCTTCATTACACTGCAGTTACAAGAATAACACAACAAGTTTTGTTTTTTCTGACAGGAAATACAGCAATGTTGAAAGGAACAAGAAAATGTCTTCCCTCCGTGTGATGTTATTTGGCTATTTGACAAAACCCCTGGCTGACCTTATAACACATTTCAATCCTGAAACATGTCTCCAGAGAAGTCGTCTTCTATGAGGTCGTGTTCACCGACTCACCTGCCGCCCAGTCGTTCAATCCTCTCTTTTTCTTTAGGAAGCTCTGGTTTATGGTCTTGTGTTACTTCGAGTGCCTGGAGCGTGATATCAGAGTCATTTTCTTTCACTCCAACCACTACTGCTGAATCGCCTACATGGGCAACATACATGTGAACTCCACGGATCACAATCACACTGGCCGTGGTGCCTGATGTGCTGGGCAGGCCAGTGATAGTCTTTGGCCACTCCGCTGTAAGGGAAAAAGATGAGTAAAATATTACCTGTTAATATTACTCACTGATGATCAAATATGGTCAATGTAAAAATATCTTTAACTGGGCTTACGCTGTACAATTTGAGCCTGTTTCTACTTTTACTACTACTACTACTAATAATAATAATAATAATGAAGAAAAAACAGCTCTGGTATCAGTACAGTATATAATATCCAAATGAAATGGATGCGTGAAAAATTATGATTTTCAAAATAGTTTTCAAATAAAGTGAAATAAGCATGTGACCTGTTTCAAAAGAATTGGAACTGAGAATCGTTAAGAACCGGAATCAATAGGCAGAACCAGAATCAAAATCCTTAAAAGCCAAACATACCCAAGCCTGGTACACTAGACTTGTGAACTCGCTCATACCAGGATTTTAGGCAGTATTGGAGGCATTTTCCCATACTGGTTTTGATATCGAAACAACCCTATCCATCAACTACGCCTGAACCCCGTCTGAGGTTTGGATGAATTTCTGACATGTCAGAATTTATGGTTGGCCATTGTCAGCCTTTCGCACAGCTGAAGCAGAGCCATGAGCTGACTCCCCAAGGTCGGTGCCTTTTTTTTGCCATTGTGCTTGTGCAAAATGCCAAACAGATCACTTGAAAGTGCAAAATGAACAATCCATACTGCCCACCTGCTAGTCCATTTTATCTTGATCAAGGCAGCACATCTCTGCCTTGTTAGCATTACTGCTGGCAATCAAACTTCTATCTGCCTCAGAGCTTTAAGACAAAACTTTATTGACAATTCCCAATAGCTAAAACAGTCTGCAGGGGCCAACTCACTATTTTATTGTCTATTTTACAGGCACAGTTTAAGCACTCAGGTTGTAGCTTGACAATCAGATCGTACAGTGTGAGCACAACGTTGGCTTTGGCTTTACATGGCAGAAAATGCACACGCACAGTAGGAACTGGATTTAAACAACAGCATTTCTAAAATGTACAGTGTATGCCCAGCTTTACTGGACTTAGGTCTTATTTCCCCTTATACACCAACACAAGTGTGAGGGGATTGAGAATATAAGTAGTTAAGAAGCCTTTCCATCTCTCATAAACATGTTAATACTGTTTGCCCAGGTCAGGAAGCCTTTCCTCAGAGGCAAACCTGCACTTTTGAACCTGCTTCACTTCAGCAGTCACACATCCTATGACCTTAAGAGCTACCATGGGGAACCGTTTGGTTCTGTATCCTTGTTATCTGCATTCTACACTCTACTGAATTATAGTGAAGCTTCTCACAGCATTAACAGGAAGTTAACAGGGGTAAATTGTTATATTTCTGAACATACATGGAAACAAGCCAAATGACTCTATTGTTTTCACATAGCAGTACTGATGAAGATAGATCCCACTAACCACTGATTAGATGGCTGTTCCGTCAAGCATGATGACCACATAAAACAGGCTTACTCCAGTAAATCTGGTTCATTTTCTGAGAAATTCTGTTTCATAAAGCAGGATTAAACAGTTTGACCCATGTTACCACAGCCACATATTCCTGATACATTTTTTTTTTAATTTTATCTCTATCTGGTTGTGAGAACCAGGTCACGATGTGTGTGTCATTTTTAAAAAGTGAGTCCCCAGAGAAAAAGTTTGGGAAACACTGATCTTTTAAAAGAAGAATTTGAAAATGTAAGTGACAGTTGTTAAGGCATAAAACCAATAATCTGCTGATCTTTTCAAATCAACTTGACAATCTAATAATGGCATAGCTGTCAGTTAAAATGGAACTGAATCATGAGCTTAAAATCAAATCTATCTAAAACAACATCTTACTGGCTAAGATAACCATGTTTTATCCATGTGTATGAAATAATGGAATTATACATGTCTTGTATTTTTTTTAGATAGGGCTGAAACTAAGGATTATTTCCATCATTGATTATTCTGTCAATTATTTTCTCAATTAATCAATTGGTAATCGATTCGTGGTTTGGTTTGTAAAATGTCAGAAAATGGTGAAAAATGTTGATCAAGTTTTCAAAAGCCCAAGTTGACGTCCTCAAGTGTCTTCTTACGTCCAAAACCCAAAGATATTCAGTTTACTGTCATAAGAGGGGAAAAGAAACCAGAGAATAATCACATTTAAGAAGCAGAAATCAGATCATTTTTTTTAAATCAAAAAATAACTCAAAGCGATTGGCGATTAATTTAATGATCAATTAATTGTTGCAGCTCTATTCTGATAACAGCACTATATATCAGTCATTGGCTGCCCTGCTCTCTAAATGATGGCATCAGCCATTGAAAACCCGATATCAGTCTGCCATTAAATTAAACACATGTTCTTCAGTAACAGTAATGTTAAAACTGAATGCCCACCATCATACTATTGCTAAACTGTAAGTTAGTCAAGCTCACCAAAAAATGATAACAGACTGGCTTATGTTATAACCCCCATTATGACTGACAGGATTAAGGTCACAGAGGATGTTTGCTGGCGGTAGTTTAGATTTGCAAAAATGTTTATCACCCGTTTAAGCTTTAATTCAATCATATTTACTGCTATAATGAAAACATTCACCAGATAGGCACACTGTAGGCGTTGTGTCAACTCAGAAGGCTGTGTTATAGTCAGATGACGCCTCACTGTGTTCATTTGTTATGGGCTGGGCCAGTCGGCAGGGGATGGAGCATCAACACACCAGCTGAGGATGCTGCTCCCTCATGTGACACAGTCTGCTGTCTGATGAGACTGTGACAGCATGAATTATGAGCAATAACACAGGCAGCACAATACATAAATACGAGGGGGAAAAACAACAAGTACGCTTAACTTGGGTGACTTACGCAGCTCTTTCCACATCGCATGGTGGCAGGCGATGAAGCCTTTCCGTAGGGCAGCACACACTTCACTGTGATCCTTCGACCAGAAGCCCCGCTGCCTCTTAAGCAAATCCCACAGATTCTCTCTGGCGAAGTGTGCAGCTTCTCGACCCCCGTGACCATCAAAAACAGCGAAAAACGCCACAGACCTTCGAGTGTCGACTACATGCTCTGCGACTTTCTCGTCCGATACCGGTGCGCTGTTGTTGCCGCTGTCCTCATTAGATAGACTCTCTACCCACATCGCAGAAACCGGCCCAGACTCGGCAGCAACGTTGTGCTCGTGTGTCTCATTTTCAGTCTGTTTGGTAGGCTCATTCTCGGCTTTTCCCGGCTGCCCTCCATGTCTCTGCGACTTTGGATAATCTTCGACTGGCGACGTCGTCGGCTCGTACTCGATTCTTATCTCGACAACATCCTCCATGTATTTCCTCCCTCCTTGCTCGGAAAATGCGCTCATACGAAACACTAAAGCCTCGTCCATGATTGTGAACGCCCGATGGGAATTATCTAAGCAATACAAGGGCACATGTAGTTGCTAACTGTAGCCTGCAAGCTAAAATTTTGAACCGATTTTGCCGCGATTGTATGGCCGAAGGCTTCCTTCCTTTTTGTTTATCTTCTCCGAGACGTCCCGCTGTACGTAATGGCGTCATGTTTTTCCGCCTATCAACTTAGCAACGACGTTTGGGCCGTGTCTACAAGGGAACCCTTAATATGTGAAAATCTCGCGAGACTTGTGTGCATTGTTTGGTCATTTTGCGCACTGTAAAACTAATTACCTTTTATAGTATGGCAAGGATGTGATTAAGAAGTTTAGGGACTAAAGACACTTGGTTATGGTTAGGGGAAGATTATAATTTGGGTTAAAACGACCACTCTCGCGAGATCTTTTGCGGGTCTGGGGTTTCCTTCTGGATAGGACCCCGACACATGGCACTCCTGACTATGCCGTATTTACTGATGCTCGAAGACATTTGGAATTACACACAGCGACCCCATTACACACTGCAAAAATGCAACTAGATTTAAATGTGGCCCTTTTAATTATTCGTTTGATCCTCAGTTTGTCACTGGCATAGCTTACGTGCATGTGCGTTCACATTGTTTTGATGACTCAAAAGAACTTTTTAAAATAGACACTTCGAGAGATGAAGAGACCCTAATGTTGCTCAGTTTGCACAGAATCCTTTTCCGGTATGGTAGAACATTTGCCAAAGTAGGGGAGACTGGGGTCAACCGTGACATCATTGTAACATTTCTTAAATTTTCCTTCATAGCTCACCAACTAGTTAAAATGCACCAGTCATATTTTGATATAAGAAACATGTAATTAATAATACAACTGATATTTTCACTAATAAGAACAAAATATTAATATTACATTTTAATGCAAGAAATCAGACTGTTTCCCCCTTGGTGAGGGCAATTATAACAGTGGCTTGGGACAATTGCAACACACAAATCTGCATTATTAACCTACTTCAGCTCAAATAAAGCATACCTCAAACTAATCACATTACTGCTGTAGTGTTTAATAGTTAAGATTTTATTTTTATTTTTACTTTTTTTTTATATGTATGGTTCAAATTATTGTATATGTCAGGCATCATCTGCATTCAAAACAAAAGTCTTTTTTTTTATTTTTACAGAAGACTAAAACTTCTAGTGCTAACTAGATTTTAATTACACTATAAAAAAGTTAAGGGGACCTTTACCACCACTTAAATGCAAGGATGGTTGCAAGATAAAAATTCCAATCGCTTGACTTAGATGAAACTGGGAACCAAAATCCTGGGTATCCCAAGGTGCTGTAACAACAGGATGCATGAATGTAATCTTAAATCAAAAGCATAGGACACGGATTATATTGTAGTACACACTGTTTAAATAATTTCAACAGCTGTCATTAAAAAAAGACTCTTTTACAGAAGTAGTCTGCGTATTTGGTATTTGCATGAGCTCTTCATCAAGTAATGCTACAGTAATGCCAGGTGGAGGCAGTGTTAATCCAAACGAATAACCTTAATTCTCCACCTTTGTCCCCATTTTTCACAGAATTTCATCAAACAGGAGTTTTAACAAAAGGCATTGTGGAAACATATATGAGAACTGTATATAGAAAACACTTTCACACTCATTTTCATAGCACACACACTAATTTATGACTTGAGAAGATAACCCACCTTGTGGTGTGTTGTTGTGTACGTTGTTGTGAAACCCCAAATTTGCAAGACTCAAGTCTCAAGAAAATGTTCACTCTCACAACATTTTGCGGATCTGGGGTTCCCTTCTAGACACTGTGTCTGCTGTTGCTTGCTAATAGTGACAGATGATAATTGAATTGACAGTGGCCTTCAGTAACTGATGAAGGTTCCTTTTTATTAACGTTATTCAAATGTTACATAGTTAGACACTGGTTGTGATGTATAATATAAGTACTGCATAATATATTAAAAATATGAATTCACATTTTCATCAGATATTCAAGATTTTCAGGAGCAAAGTTCTGTGTCTGGTCTCAGACAGCAGCACGCTTCATGAGCTAAAGATTTGTGTATTTTGCCTTCCATTTTTGTCCAAAGTTGAAATTTGACACAACTGTTGGAACAGACAAACTGCACAGGTTCTTCCAGACTTCCTAAACATTGTTATCAAAAGTGACATGTATGAAAAGTAAATGTAAGAGTAGAAAATTGTAAACTTATGTCAACTCGCTTTCATTCACACTCATACTGTAGGCAGACGCCACCACAGGAATGGCGGCTTGTTAAAGCGATATTCCACCCTGCGATATTTTCACACGTGCATCCATTAAGAGATATAAGAAGCGATACATCGACACCATGTTTACATGCTACCTGGGAGGCTACAGTTAACATTTCAGCTAAACACATGGTGTAAATGGCGTCTTTTGTGGTTAAATTTTAATGACGCGGCTCGCGGACACTTGGACACTTGGAGTTTTTTTTTTTTTACATTTTATCTGTGGTCTCCATTCACTGCCATTGGCTGCAACCCTGTTTTCTGCTGAAACTCCAGAATTGTTTTGGATCTTCACCCATCCTCACGTCGGCATTGGGGTGAGTACATATTGAGTGGACTATCATTCCAGGATTGGAATATTTAACTTCTGGTACTTCGCTGGGTTCATCTAGAAGTTGCACATGCGCAGTTTGATCCTCTCAATACAAGAGATAGGTGCTTGGTGGGGCGCACATTACCTGAGCCCAGCATGATATAGGCTACACACTGTCAACCTCTGGGTGGCAGCAGAGAGCAAGAGGCTTGATCGACGTATGACAATAAATACAAAAGAGTGAGATGAGGTGACAGTTGGAGGAGTCTCCTCTATCAGCTGCTAGAATGGATTAAAAAAAGAGTCGCTATAAATGGCGTTTTGAGTGGAGAACATTACAAGAGAAATTTTACAAGAGAAGAGTTAAGAACTTGGATCTGATCGGCACCAACAACAATCAGAGGAAGATGATAAACTCTCTGTGGAGAACATAGTCACAGCGTAAATGTTCCCTCAGTAACCAGTAACTCTACCTATCAGGTAAATGTAGTGCAGTAAAAAAGAGCTATAAATAAGCATAAAATTGATGTAATTAGAAATTCTACTTAAGTACACTACTTGAGTAAATTGAGTAAATGTAATTAGTTACATACCCTCTGGAGATGATAGAAGCTGAATGTGTGGTGTTGGTCTTTTACAAACTTTTAACTGTTTTGTGCAGTAAAGTGGGCAACACCTTAAAGTGTGTAAACCTGTCAAAGACATTTAACCACGGAGTTAGTGAGAAATTTACACCTCTCAGGAAGAATTTATGTGCAAAAAGTAAATTTTAAGCCACAAGATGGCAATTTTCAATTTTCAAATGTAATGCCATATTTTTATTTATTTATTCTTAAATGGTGTTATTTTCAATAAGTTTTAGTGTGTCCATAATTTTCCATTTAGTCTTTTAGCATAACAAATTGTAGCATAAAAGATGGTAATGTACAAGTAGTATAAGTTTGTGCAGTATGAATGGTACCTCATACAGTAAGTGTGTAATACTGTACATTGCCTACATGCCTTTCTGTACCTTGAAAGATGTGGTCGTAGAGATTGCAGTAAGATTGAAAGTTAACAGACATTTTCAGTTCTTGTGATTTGTGATGACCACCTCAAATATTCAGCTTTTCAAAAAGAAAACTTTCTTGTAGGCTCTTCAAATATTCAGAAAAATCCAGTAACCTACACACACACACACACACACACACACACACACACACACATATACTGTATATATATATTCCCCTCAGCGCCTACTCAGCTGGGTGCTTTGCTGGTGGATTTCTCTTCTTCTTTCAGGGAAAATCTTTACATCTCTTTCTTGCATGTGTGAAAGAGGGAGCTAGACAGTGAGTGTGTGAGAGAGAGGATACATATGTTTAAGGGGAGAAATAGGAATTTCCCTCATTATGCTTTCCCTCGGTCTCTTCATCCGTTCTTCATCCCTTAATACCCAAAGCTCTGACCTTGACTTTAACCCTGAAAAGCCTATATTTTACTCTTCTTTCTTTCTTTCTTTCTTTCTTTCTTCCTTCCTTCCTGTTTTCTCTTTACTGTTTGTCCATTAATAGTCGAGCCCTCAGAGAGGTCCTGTCTGCACACAGGCCACTATTACAGATGAAGAGGCAAAGTGATTTCCATGTAAATGGTGTCAGAATGTCATTTTCAAGTGAAGCTGCTGAGAAAATGAATTCTTGAAGACGAGAGAGATTACCAAGGGGCAATGACACCTGGATTGCATTCTCACAGATTCCCCATGCAGCTCTTGTATAATAGTCCATCCATAAAAATAGCTTTGTTTGGCTTCCTGACTGTGTAGAAGCTCAAGTGTCAGTCAGCCTGACCATAGAGGAGAGAGGAAAGGGGACTCAAATATTACCATATAAATGTATGGTAATATAACCACTGGTCATCATGAAAAAATCAGTTGAACTCAGTGTGTGTGTGTGTGTGTGTGTGTGTGTCCTCATCAGTGCACCGTACAGTAAAAGTGAACTGATTAATTGGTGGGGGTACAAAGATACTTGGACTTCAGTGGACCTCAGGGCTGGCCATCAGTCTATGTGACAGCTTTACCATACAGCTGAATAAACTAATATTAAGACCAATAATGGAACAGGGCAAAGAGAGACTGTAGATACAAGGGTCATCAGGTTTCTTAGAAGTCTCTTTTTTTTTCTCTTTTTCTACTAGAGAGAAGACACATCAGGAAAGCGCCCAGTGCCAAAATGGTCACAGAGGTTAGTGCATTATAAAGGCTTACCATCTCACTGGTGCTGTGTGACTGCAGTGGGCAATATTATTTCATTATAATTCTGGTTGAAATAGCTAATTTTGACAGTTGCACGGCACTAACAATATTTAATTTAAGAGTTCCCTTTAAAAAAAAAAGACTGTGCAAACCTACGCAAGGGTCATGCAAGTTCTTTGTGTCCTGATCTTTTTTTTTTACATCTGAGTCAGACATAACCCGTGTAGGGCAAGTCACTGAAATTTGGTAATTAGTTACAGTTACTAGTTACTCCTCTAAAAACTAATTGAATTACTTTACCAACTACTGCATAGAAAAATAATTAGTTACTAGAGAACATGACTTTGGCTTTTCTTTTAAATCCCCCCTTCAATTCTCTTACTAATACACACAGCTGTTATATTAGGGCAGTTATAGTATTTTGGTGACAACTGTCATTGTACCCATTATCACTGATCGGAGTTATTAATACTCCCAAACAGTAAACGGCAACAACGATTAGCGTTCCTGTGTATAAGCTAAGCTACTAGCATCAGTAATGGCCGTTTCCTGCACTTAAACACACGATATGCAAGTTCTGCCATGAAGGGTCTCTCTCGCTTTAAAACACTAACAAAAGTTGATGATGTCACAAAGTGGAATGTAATCATGGGAGTTGTTGTCTTCACAGTTAAACAACCACCAAAGCCGATGAAAAAATCTATCTGACATGACTGAGGCAGAAGTCATGTTCACTGACGAGGTAATATGAGGAGAAATATGTCATATATTTACAAAAATAAATCATAATATGTCATCAGAGATCAAGGAAGCATGTTAAGTTGAAATGCTTCCTACTGTGACAACAATGCTCAGCCATGCTGAACCCCTTTGAAATTTCTAATCAACCATTGACAGTATATTAAATAGGATCTCGGTTGTAAATCGGTTGTAAGAATTTGATTGTTCAAATAAAATTTATTCAATCAAACAAAGATTTGAAATCTATTTTATGAGTGTTATCTGATATTCAAGTAGATGTGTTAATCTGTAGGCCTTTACATCTTGATGTACTGTCAGAAAATATGCAATATGTTGCTGTAGAAATAAAGCTTTGATTGAGGTGGAAAGAAACGCATTTGGTATTGTTTGGTATAAGCAAAAGTTTTTTTTAATAGCGATTAATTAATTGTTAATATTGCCAATGATCGATTAAGCAAAGTGCTTATGATTTGTAAGCCCTTAATTTCAACATACTGTATTTAATATACCATCTTTGGCTCCAACTTGCTGTTTGGACTGCTGTACTCATACAACATGTGCAGCTGTCATGTGTGCAGACCTCCTTCCTCTCTCAGATGTATTTGTTATAGCAACTACCTAACAACAGCTAGCAAGACATGCACTATTAGCTTGAATAAATTGTGGATTTCTCTGCATTTGAACATTGTTGTTGTCATTTAGACATTTTAATGCATGTTTAAGTAAATAAATGAGATAATATAGTGACTGAATTAAATGAACAATGCTTGACCTCATCCAGAGTTTGATGTAAATGTATAGCTGTCATTCATGAGGCAAAGTGTCTGTTACAAGTTATTGCAGTAGGCATGACAATGAATTACATAATGAAGGTGAGGAGAAGGTGAGAACATATGTGTTAAAGGTAACACTGAGCTGAAATTAATTTAAATGTAGAATCAGTAGGATTTGTCTGGTGTTTGTAAATGCACCAGACAGATAAGTGGTTGTTGAGTCTCATTTCCAGGATGTCAAATACAGACATTTCGGGTTGATAAAGCATCCTAAGCACAGCAAAATAATGAGATAACAAGGAAATACAGGCTGAGGGCAAAGTCTCTGCAGATACAGACACCATCACACACTTCTAGTGGGTCATAAGTGATGGTTAAAAGGGATTATTTTTATATGAGTCTGTCATTGTTTTGTTTTGGTTTTTTTTACTGGAAAAATGTTGCATATTATGCCTTTAATGATCAAAAAAATCCAAAACATGTCTGTCTTTGTGTATTTTCACCCCAGGTTCAAACTGCAGGTGACTTGGTCACTCTGACCAGTTAAGCAGCATTCTCGCTCGAGAAGACCACGTTTCCTCTTGAGATGATTATCTTTCCAATGTCACACTCACTAGTCTGCTCCTGTCAGCATGATAGATGACCATGATATTGACTTGAGGTTGATTCAAAACTGCACGGCTGGCTTAGATGAAGGATCTTGATAAGACTGCTGTTGATAAGAGCGTATAGTTGAAAAGAAAATTGTCTTGGGTCACATGCCCTGATGGCCCCTCTATTGCAGCATCAGACTCCATACATTTCTCCATCATCTTTTCTACAGAGGAATTATAGGTAAGAATACCGCGAGGCCACACAGCTGAATGTTCACCTTCATAGATTTAAAAAAGCTTTTAAACTCACTGACTGTGTGTTTGGGTCTATAGTAAACTGTGCAGGTCTTATAGCCTTGCGTTAAGTGCCCTTAGTAACTGTCAGTTACAAAGAAACATTTCACTCTGCAGATGAATACACTGTAAAAAATCATACAGGAATTTAGTGAAATCTACTTTTTTTTTGTTATTTACTTAAAGTAACTAAACTAACTTAAAGTAACTTAAACTTTAAATTTCTTGTGTTTATTTTTAGAAACTGTTGTAGTTGTTCTAACTTAAAGTTTTCTTGAAATTATGAGTTGACTGAATGTACCATACAGACTTAAATCAACTCATTAAATTAAGTTTCTAAAGAAACATGATCATCATATTTCGGATGCGGATTTCCCAGCATGCATTGTTTGAGTTAAAACTCTCCTGAGACCCTCCTATTTTTAGAGTTTGAAGAAAACATGTATGAAATATCTGATGGCCGTGCTTATTTGTTGTCACAGTAATGAAAACATTTAGAAAAATTCTGAAGGTATTGAATTCTTAAAATAGAATAAATTCACTGGGAGCAGTTTCACATATTGTCTTTATGTTGATGGTGGAGCAAAGTGGCTCCATCAGGAGCAGCTGAAATGAAAAACAGATTCTTTAAACTGAGAAAATGTTAAAGGAAATCAAATTTGTTTTGTTCAGTGTGACTGAACAATTGTTGATTCAACTTAATATCTTGTGCTTATTGGACGTGTTTTCTCAAGTACAACTGAATTCATTTAAAATATCTTTAAGCAAAAAAGTTCAATTGCTTTGAATCATTACAAAATTACCTCAACTTGTTTTTTTAAATTCAGTCAACTTAAAATTTTATGGCAGCCCGACACAAACCTTTTTTAAATTCAGACAAATTTATTTTTACAGTGTACTCCTCATCATAGATTTATCTGTCCAGAAAGAGGAACTAGTAGACTTCATAGTGGATTTCGTACCAACAGTGACAAAACTGAACTCACTTGTGTATTTGTGAATTTGTGAATGAATGAATGTAAAGCACCTGTGTGTATTTGCCTGATTTGTGTAATCCACTGAGCCCATCATGCACTTTGCTGTATGGTAGATTGAATTGAATAAATAGCTGCTGAGCAATGTTGCGGATCAATTCTCCTTTTGGTTACACACACCATTACACAGAAAAAGATGCATTCATCAGTCATTGTGGACATTGTTTTCAATAAGATTTAAAAAATCAATTATTGTAAAACACTATCCATTTGATGTGCATACAATAAATAAGGATAATAAAATACACAGAGGAGTGTGTGAGGAGTTAGAGGAAAGGGCAGGCTTTTCAAAAATCCAAAGATTCTATTGGTGTAAACGTGTTTGTCTTTGCTATCTCTGTGATGAATTGGGTGTTTTCCTGCCTTGTGGCCGATGAATACTAAGGTTCCAGCACCCCTGCTGTATATACCTGAATAGGAATAAGCAGGTAGCAAAAAAAAAATAAAAGGGTGAAAACCATTTCGCTTTCAGTCAGTGAAAGAGACAGAGGCAGGCAGGCTGGCTCTTGCTGCAGGTGAATGTAGACCCTGTGGGATGCTTTTCTGCAGATTGTGAACCTCGATGCAGGCATGTGTCCCCATATTGAAACAAGACACACTGAGATTCTCAAAGCAGTGCTGCAGGTAGCTAAAGCTGTGATACTTCACTTGGAAAATCATCAAAATATACAATATATATATCTATATATCTATCTCTCTCTCTCTCTCTCTCTATATATATATATATATATATATATATATATATATATATATGAGCTGAAACTAACAATTATTTTCATCATCATCTAATCTGACGATTATTTTCTTGATTAATTTAATTGTAAAGTTGATAAAATGTCACAAAATTGTGAAAAATGCTCATCTCAGTTCCCCAAAGCCCAAAGTGACGTCTTCAGCTTCTTTCGTTCAATCAACAGTCCAAAACCCTCCAAGACTCTTCATTTACTATCATAAATGACAAAGGAATTCAGAAAATCCTTGCATTTAAGAAGCCGGATTCAATAAATGTTTCACATATTTGCCTGAAAATGACTCAAAACAATTAATTATCAAAATAGTTGGTAATCACTTTTCTTGCGATGAAGTAATTGATTAATCGACTAATCAACGAATCTCTGCTAATTTGTATGCACAGTGGACTCCAAATTTTGTCAGATCATGGGTAATAACTGCGCATTTTACAGTACAGTTTGTTATGATTAATAATAAATAGCAGTAAAACATTAATGCTTTAAGAAATGTTAGTGTTCACTGGTTTAGCAGTACACCTAAGCCTTCAACATAATCTTCAACCTGCTACATATAGTCCATGATGAAAGGATAAATTGGAAAATGAAAGCAAAAACATTTTCTTGTCTTTTTCTTTATTTGAAATAGAAAGAAAATGATCATTTTATCACTGAAATTCCCCATGTTCTAATGTCCTTGAGTGTGTGAGGTGTCAGCCTTAATCTGTAAGAGTAAATTGTCTGAGTGCAGCCTTAGGACCCTGAGGATATTGGACCTAGGTTGCTGCAGAGGTAGGTTTGTGATTTGTATGCACCCCATCTGATAGCGTCTCCTGGATCACAGATGGATTATTTAGGCTTTTCCTTCGGCATAGGCTCCCTCTTTTGATTTTTTTTCTCCTTTATTACAGGTCCACATTGTGTCTTCTCGTTTCTCTCTGTCTCTGCTTCCATTGTTGGATACTTGGATGCTTCAGAAGCACACACTGGCACAGATTTGGTTTTACCAGAGAAAATGGAACAATAATGCCGGAGGAATAACCTGGAGGGGTAAGTTGTAAAGTTGTACTCATATTCATATTAGTGAGGACTGGTTAGCGTCTGTAGTAATTTCACTATCGTGAGCGCACATGTTTTTGGCATAGGAGGCTTCAGAGGGAATTGAATCTTTTCCCTGCCCATTGATTCATTCAGGAGCAGATGCTGTCCACGTGCTGTGGTGCTGAAAGTTATTTGTGGACGAATTTGTAGTGAATCTTATTTGTATTCTGATAAGTGCATGTTGCCAAAACAGCAATGTCTCAAGGGTGTATGTCTAATTCTTTCCATATATTTACTTTGAATGATGGGAAGTTAGAAGTCAAGTCTATTTCATTTAATGATTGTAGAATATTTACTTTAACAAAGACAAAGACAAAATTATAGCTTAATTTCAATTGCTGATTAATCTGAATGTAGTGGAATGAAATGTAAATATAGCTGTGTATTGGCAATGAGGTTGACAAAAGTATCAAAGTATTGATACTCTGTGTTTAAATACAATACAGTACTACCATTTCACAGTTTCAGAAATACCAAAGCTGTTAAAAATGATCTAAGTGCTCATTCAACACCCCAGTTCAGTTCAGTTCAGTCTTTTATTGTCCTGTCTGGAATCTGGTTTGCAGCTAAATCAGTCAGTGTTCAGTTACTTTTTTTCTGTACCAGCACTGTGTGCAGCTTGATTAGTTAAATAAAAGGGGAAAAAAATCCTATTTTATGTGCCAAGGGCTTTTTTTTTTTGTTCTTTTTGCCATGGTATCAAAAGAGATAATGAGCATTGTTCATTTATACTAGTATTGTATCAAAGTTTGAAATACTGGTGTCATGACAACTCTGATTAGTAAGAATACGAAACAATACGATACGTATCACGATCAGCAGGTTACGATACAAGATAGGTGATATATTGTTCCCCCTACATGTATGTATGTAAAAAAAAAGCTGACCCCCCCCCACCCACCCACCCCTTCAGCCCACACATGGACTCACACCAAAAGAATTCATCTGATTGATTCTAAAGGGTTATTGTCAAAAATGAACATAAATCACCTTCTATAACGTTTACCTTTGGTAAATGTCTCCTTCCTGGTATAAGCTTAACATTTTTTCATGCTCATTACTTACCAAAAGAGTAGCAATGGTTCAATATCACAGAGCTCGAGAGGTCACAGAGGTGTGGCATCAAGCTTAGCTTAATATAGTATTATTTGAGTGGGGACAAAACAATACCTTTTTAAATAGTTTTGTATACAGACTTTTGTTGTTGTCTAAATTGTGATTTTAGTTAATGTGCAAATTTTTGACAACCTCAGAGCAGACAAAGCCTTGGGGACCCTGAGTGATGAGGAGCACACCACTGTATGCATAAAATCTGAATATAAAAATGTTCCTTTTTCAATGAGAATAGTGAAGACACTGCAGTCTAGCAGTCAGGGGTTTGAACACAACACAAAATAACCACTGCCACAAATCTTTGCATCACAGTGTTATGATGCAGAGTTTACATCACGAAACATAATATTGCAGTACCCGTGTTAATGATATTTTCTTACACCCCTAATGGTAACAACTAATGGTACTGAATTATATAAGAATGCATTATAATATACATTTATTTTAAAGTTATAGGTAAAATACCTCACAGTTTGCATTTAAAGTGAGGTCTTCGGCTGTTTCTCTCTCTTTATGGTCTCTGGTTTCTGTTTTATTTCTCTGGCTTCTGGTTCTGAAAATCCTTCAGTGCTTTAGTAAACCCTAAAGGGATTAAGCTATGGATGTGTAACAGTTGCTAGAATTACATTTAAGAAAACCCAACCTCACATCATAAAGAGTCACTTCATCTGGTGGATTTGATTTATTTGCTGTGCTATCGACTGATGAACCCTTAATTGTAAATATGAAGTTGCTTTAACTGACTTGCTCGGCCAAATAATGTATGTGGTGTTCCTCTCATCAGACAGTGAGGAGATATGATGAGCTTTCTACAGCTGCTGCTGTACTGTGAATGAGAGCATTGACTGAAAAATCCCTTGTCAAGTTGAGTGGAGTCAGTGGACTCAATTCCTATTAAATCCCTTAATCTAAATGCCTTCAAGTGTGCCTGAGGTGTTTATCAAGGAGGGATGAAACAATGGTGTGCTGCAGTAGGTAGGCACCTTGCTGTGTGGTCATCAATATTTTCTCCTTTCCTCTGAACGCCTAAATTCTTTATTAAATGTGTGCACTGCTAATAAAGGGATAGTTCAGATTATTTGATGCAGGGTTGTATGAGGTACTTATCTATAGTCAGTGTATTATCTACAGTAGATGACTGTCGGCACGCCCCCAGTTAGGAGAAGCACAGAGAAATACCAGCACAGAAGCTAAGCAATGTATTGCTGTGGGCAGGGTCAGCAACAAAAGATATTTTAGACACTTAAAAAAAGGTCCACTGAAAAGAAATCAATATTGCTTTAAGTGTACACTATAGTTGCAATATTTTCACTGCTTTAGTTTGCCTTCAGACAGCCTTTTCTGATGGGAAACTGCTGTTATACAAGTGAAATATCGCTCTCTCCAAACCAACCAGACTTCAGAGGTGAAATCAGTAATTTTACCTCACAGAACATGGGAGCTGCTGATTTACTGTTGGCTTGATCTATTGGCTTGTTTGTGTTATTGTGTGATTTAGGTGTTTCCAAAGGATAGTTTGGAGTCATCAAAGTCACACAATAACACAAACAAACTAACAGATTGAGGCAGCAGTAGACCAACATCTCCCATATTTTGCTTGGTTAAATTACTGATTTCGCCTGTGGAGTTTGGTAGCTTTGAAGAAAGCGATATTTAGCTTGTATAAGGGGGGTTTCCCATTAAAAAAGGCTGTTTGATGGCAAAATAAAGTGGTAAAACTATTCTGCATATAATGTACCCTTAAACTGACTTTTTAAAACATACCTTTTGTTGCTGACCCTGTCCATAGCAGTACATTGCTAAGCTTCATGCTGTTGCCCCTCTATGCTTCTTCTAACTGGAGGTGTGTTGACTGTCATCTACTGTAGGTAATATGCTGAAGTACCTCATAGAACCCCACTTCAAATCATCCAAACTATCCCTTTAATACACCACACCAAATATATTTTTTTTTCATTATTTGCAGATAGAAATGCAGCTAATGCCATGTGTAGTTATCCTGATGCTGACATATTAGGGTCATTCGTCCTCTGGGGCCAAAGGTCACTGCCCCTTGTGGCTCATCCATGTGCTGATCATCTGTTCTTCCTCAGGCTAGTTTTCCTCCTCCACAATGCCACCGACTATGACTTGTCACCATGAGCCCTGACATGCTCCAGACATTGCCTCTCATACTTTTAATATCCTTTGTCTCGCTCTGATAGCTCCCATAATGCATTATAGTGGCAGCGATGAAAGCCCATATTTGTCCCCCCCATCCATTTCCCCAAAAGACGCGGCCACATGTCAGTGATAACTGCCAGCTCTGATAAGAACTCTTCAGTGCTACACGAGGAGACAGTAAAAGCCTTGTACGGTAAAAGTATGTGATATATGACTCTACTTGATTGACAGTAATATATGCAGCTTGTTTGTGTACATCAAATATCTGAGTCTGCCTCAAAAGCACCAAGCCTCTTCCTCCACATACCTCCCACTGTTGCCTTGATTTAGACTCCAGTTCTTGTGTGGAAAATAGTCAGTGAATCATACTTCCTGGTTGTGCTTTCACTCGGCACCCCACGGTGCTGTACTAGAGAGCTGCTGATTAACCATCACATCTGAGTCAAAAATGTGCATAGAGATCAGTTTTAATTTTGAGAGCAAATTTTGATTTATTTTAGTCATAGTCTTCTGGCTGAAATGCCATTTAGTTCCAGTCATATCTTATTCATCTAAACCGTTTCAGTTTTAGTTAACTAAACTAGATTTAGACTGGGTTGCACCAACAAAGATTAATTTAATCTAAGACTAGTTCTAATCAGAGTTGAGCAAAATAAGTTTAAAACGAGTAAACCAGATCTCCAACCAAATCTCTTCAAGTGTAGGTTTAAAGTTAATACTGGGTCACATTTTAAATTGGAATTTAAAGTGTTGGCACAACAGAAATAAATTTAATCTAGGTTTAGAATAATAACTAAAATGAGATTTAAAAGGAGGTTTAAAGGGATATTTCACCTGAAAATGAAAATTCAGTCATTATCTGCTCAACCCAATACCGATTGACGGTCAGGTTTAGTTATTTAGTCCAAAAGCAAACTGCTGGAGTTTCACAGGAAAACAGTGTTGCAGAATCTCCCAAACAATGGAAGTGAATGGTAACCTGACTCTTCACTGTAGATCCTTAGCTTGAAGCCACATTGACATGCACACTGTCTGAACTGGGTGTGTGTGGTGTGACAGTGTGCAAACAGCATGTTGGGACTTTAGGAGACTTAGATTATGCCAGACAAGCAGTATGGAGGGTTTTTCCCACTTGTTTTTACTTTTGAAAACTGGTCACCATTTACTTCCATTGTTTGGGGGGTTCTGCAACACTGTTTTTCCTTGAAACTCGAGCAGTGTTTTGTGGACTAAAAACCTAAAGGCAACCCTCAATCAGCATGAGAGTGAGTGGACTGAATTTCATTTCACTTATTATGTTTAGGCTGTCAAAACAACTTTTGTCATTTACTCCTCTAGTCAGCACAGGGCAGTGGTGGTTTATTTTAGCTTGTAGCAAAAAGATAGCTGATAAAGTGATGTTAGCTTGAAATACAAACACATTTAAGTGTGTTTACCTTTGCATGAATTTTGGGAGAACTTGTCTACAAATACCTTTCCAAGTTTGTTGTGTTTTTACTGGCGATTGTTGCTCCACGTGGTTTTTTTCAAAGGCTCTTGTTTTTCTTGACATGAAATGTGAAATGTATCCATATGTCTCTTCTTCACTTTCTCCCAAATGTTGATATTTCTGTACAGCTTATGCATCAAGTGCGTGCTAATTGACTCTCCAGATAGATTAGTACTATACAATCGTGTGCATCCAACCTCCCAACCACACAAAGACACTGGCTCTCTTGCCAACTCACCTCTCCACAACATTTTTGTCTTGTTTTTATTTGTTGATGAAAAGGTCAATAGATTTTGTCACAGTCACTACAATAGTATACTTACAGTGCTGTGACATTAAATATGTACCTCATGCATGTATGTTCAGTTGCTACAGGTGCATCCAAAGTAAATATGTCTGTTGAATATAAGTATCCTCCCTGCACCTTTTGACATGACATACTTTGTGTAACATATTGCATTGCACACATCTGTCTCCATGAGTACAGGGGATTGAACTTAGGAGGGGGAAAAGCTGTGGAGTGGGGGGGCGGGGGATGCTGAAGCTGATTCTGTTCACGCTCCACTGCTCCCTACAGTATGTGATCTGTCTGCTGTGGTATAGGGGGAGCTCCTGTTCTGTCTTATTGACAATATGTTAGATGGTAAGCTGTGATTATTCCCCAGCAGACAGAAGGAGGAAGGGGAAATCAGCAGCCCTGTCTCCTTTGATCCGCAGACTCTCCCCATTAGCCTGCGCAGATGACTCAAACAGATATTTTATTGGCAACTTTGCAGGTGTGCATGTTCAGCCCTAGAAATCTAATCCATCAACAACTAATTTGCAACAGCAAATATGTTCTGAGGGAAGCATGATGCCGAGCGTGATGCTGAAATGATGAGGAAATGTTGTTAATGAACGAATGTGGCAAAAATGTTGATACTTGAAGTGCCTGTAAAATGTTCACTAGCGATGTATTTTATTTGTTTTGTGCCAAAATAGACAATCCTGCAATATAGTATGTAGTCACAGTGGCTACAGCATCATTCAGAAGTAGCACTGGCTTGAGACATTGGATTTTTTTAAATGACCAAAATGATAACCTTTCCCTAACTTTAACCAAAGTAGTTTCGTTGCCTAAACCTACTCCAAATAACAATACTTCCTTACCTTACCCAAAGTAATTTCATTGCCTGAACCTGACCCAAATTATAATACTTCCTTATTTTAACTAAACTGCTTTTATTGCCTAAACCTACCAAAAATCATGCTATTTCCTTATCTTAACCAAAGTGCTTTTATTGTCTAAAGAAAGTAACGCATGAAAATGTTGTTATCAGTTTCAGTTTCAATTTAAATAGACTTTATTGGCATGATATTTACATGTGTTGTCAAAGCACCATGGCAATATTGAAGAAAGAACAGAACAGTTGTGAAGAATAAATTTGATAACAATGATAATGTACATAGCAATACTTAATAAATAGGTAATAAAATAGATAAATGACAAAGTTATATTCTGTACATGTAGTATAATCAAGGTTTTATTAAAGCAAATCAAGTTATTGGTAAAATTCAAATGTGATTTTAAAGTAATATCACTTATCGCTTAGTTTATATGCAACAGGGCACAGAAGAGTTCTATACAATGTGTTGACTTATCTTTATTGCACCCCTGACTTGGTTTTTGCTGTTTTCTCTTGATCCATTCCTTTCTTAGTCTTTTCATATCAGGTTTTAGATGTCTTGGTATGAAACTAGCATTTTTCCACAGGAGATATCAGCATATTACACACACACTTAGGTGCTTTTTCTGTTTCATTCGTATCTTTTCCCTCCCACTGGCATATTTTTAAATTACATCTTGGATTTATTATGGTTTTTTTTCCCTCCGCTACACCCATTTTCCTTTCTTTATTCCCCATATAGATATGTTAGATAAAACTAAACAATGCAATGTTATTATTACCAGCCACATTTAATATTCAGCACTCTTCAAAATGCAATCTTCCTCGCCCATTATGTTAGTAATATATCCACGTGTGGATGTTTGTATCAGCAGATTTTAATATGAATGTTATTCATATTGAATATTATATTACTACGTGATATTATGGTGTCTGGCTTTCAGAGCTTTTGAAACATCATCATTTTTTACTAGATGAGCCAAACACTGTAAAATCTTTAGTAGAGGTTATTTTACTAATCAGTCACAACATGTTCCATTTCTATTATTATAGTCATGCATACCAATATGCCAAACATATTCAAATCAAATTATAATAAACCTGATCCAAATGATACTACTAGATGTCTCAAAGTCTATACAAGCAGCACTGTGAGGCACAGTGGTGCTTTGAGATAAATGCTAATCTCAGCATGCTAACATGCGCACAATGATAATGCTAATACGCTAATGTCGTAATATAGCAGATTTAATGTTAACTGTGTTCAACATCTTAGTTTAGTGTGTCAGTATGATAACAATTTCTAATTAGCACTAAACACAAAGTCCTGAAGGCAACGTGGATATCTGTAGGGGAGAGCGGGGATGGTAGTAACGCTTGTAATTTGAGCATCAGTAACTCAGTAGTTGTTCATGCTCAAACTTTGATACATGATGCCCATATTTCTCTACTACAAATAAAACTAACTTGGACGTCGACTATACAATCACAGATTATCTGAGTTAATGTCAAATACAAAGAGTTCTGTTGTTACAACCTGTCCTATTACTGGGGTGACTCGTAACACTAGCTGGGGACAGATTTAACAATGACAGGTCATTTCTTGATTTAAGGACCACACTATTCAATGTTGTGCCTCTGTGAGCTCAAAAAGGAAATTGGAGTGTATGACTGATTGATTGATTGATTTATTGATTGATGACATCATTGCACCACTTTTCTGATTGGTCAGACTAACAGTGTTACTACTAGCTGAGTGTTACAACACTTCCTTGTCTCCCCTACCAAAGTTCATGGCTGTTTATCCAGTGGTCACTGATACATTCCAGTTTCAAGCAGTGGGGTGGACTGAACCTGCCCTAGAACCACTATTAGCATCACTAAAATTGCAGCATATTAATACTTTGTATCATTACATTTCAGAACTTCATATATTTACATCAAAATTCATAGCAGGCAATAATAATGAAGAATAATCAATATGTGTATAATTACAACCTTGAAAAAAATGTTTAAAAACAGTCTATCTAGCCTTCTTTTCCAAGGTTTTAACATAAAGGCATAAATGAAAAATTAAATACTTCAGTCTTTTTTAAGCAAAACAAAGAAACAAAACAAACCCAGAACATTAACCGTGGGTCCCTCATTAAATCACTAGTTGTAAGATTTCAGATTCAATCTCAGTCAAAGAAACAAAACCTCACCCTCCTCATCACTGTGTGCACACTACACTCACTTTTTGCTCGAGTTTTTGGCGCGTTTACAACGTTGGCTGTTGGTGTGCATTTCTCAGAACAATTAAAGTGGAGCACGGAGCCGGTGGCCACAGGGTGCCAAGACATCCCAGGAATCTGGCCGTCCATCAGACAGCTAGGATGAGTCGCAAAGCTGTTTGTACCACAGATGGCTGATCAGTACAACTGACTTCCTATTCCTCTCGCCTGGCGCTGTCACCGTGTCTCATCACCATTCCCACTTGAGAGCAAGGGTGTGTTTTATGTTGTGTGTGTACGTGTGCGGAGGTGTGTGTTTGTTTGTTTGTTTTTTTTTTGGGGGGGGGGCTTAGGTTGAGATGTGCAAAAGGTAAATGTGAGCATGTTTGTATGGTGTTTGACTTGGATTATGCATGAGCACATGAAAGTTTGATGGAGCACTTGAACACAAAGCGTGCGCACACACAGTTTTGCACAAAGCACATAGAGAGTATGTTTGAGATGTACTGTAGGAGCTCACTCGTGTGTTGGAATACGATGGGAAAAGCAACATTGGAGCCGTAGTAATCTGCATTCCCTCGCTTTATGTGGATTGGATCAGACTGAAACAGACAGACTCAGAGTTTGGCTGCGTGCTGGGTGGGTTTCACAGGAAAGTCCATCTGTCTTCCTCTCTTCCTTATAGTGGAATTTCACACAGAAACATTGTTGTCCGTTGTGCTCGCCAGCAGGGTAGATGGTGGACAAGGAGTTTGTGTGATTTCACTTTATGAGAGTATAAAACTCCTGAAAACATTACAAAATATTTATCACAATAGGGTGTTATCATGCAAATAATAGTGTAACAAAAGTCTAATATTATTCTAATAACATTTTTTTTCAGATTGCAATGCTCACAGTGGAATGGCATAAAAATTTGTTACACGTGTAAGACAGAAAACCCTACAGGTCCAGTTAATAAGATTTACACTGACTTTTTTTGGTAGAATATGGCAGAAATATAATATAATATAATATACTGTTTTGATTAGTATATAATCACTTGTAAATATGAATTACCCTAAAATTATCCATTTCTGTCAACACACCCTCATACCTACATAAAAGAACTGGTCGATTGCCAATTTCTCCAGAGAGCATCAGCAACAACAGGTTTACCAAACTTTAACTATGTTACATAAGTCATGCAACATAAGTCATGTGACACTGCACACTGTGTTTTATTCTTTAAAAGCCTAATCAGGGACAAGGACTGTGAATTATCTACAGCTAGAAGTCCCACACATTGCATTTTTATTTAACAATACAGTTACTGCCTACATGTATTGCCCCTGTCAAATAAATAAATAAATAAAATAAAATAAAATAAAAAAAACCCTACATACTGATCCTTTAATGGGTCACCTTTTTTCAGCTTTCTCGTCAAAATAAGGGAAGCATTAAGGCAAAATAAAAGCAAAGAATGTTGCTATCTGACTAACTTTGGAGGATAGTGCACTATTTACTGATGTCTTTATTCCTCCTGTATGTCTCAAGTTCAAACCACAGTGCGTGATGTCCTCGTAAGTTTCACTTGTGTTTTGATTCCAGGTTTGTTGAGGCCTTCTTGAAGGCAGGCAGGACCATCAGGGACCATGCTGGCTCTACAATCACCCGTCACCTTCCTCCTCACCAGCCTGCTCTGTGTCAACCAGCTGCAGCAGGGCAGCACCATGGACACTTCAGGTGAGAACATCTTTATTAACCAGACACACATGACATCGCAACATCAAGAGTATTGTTTCACTGTTCTGTCTTTCCTGATGTGTTGTTATGTCAATGTATTGTTCTTTAAAGATGAGACTGTTTAGATGACTTTGACCCTTAATTTGGGTGCAAAAACATACTTTATAAATGATATTTTAGGTATTTTCAGCAATAGAAAGACAATATGTGTGGACAGTTTTTCCCATAAAGTGGAAAATTATATTCTTCAGATACCCTCTCACTTACTGACAACACAGCAGCCATTTTGAAAACCTGATCAAAGGGCATGTTTAGAAACTCAGTTTTCAAGGTGCCCCTCAGATGCCAGCTTTGTATCTGTGTGGATGAGAGAAGAATGAAAAATATATGGATTAAGACTCTTTCAACAGCAGAACTTCAAGACCTTGTCGATGCAGTTATGGTGTCCTCTTGTGGCTGAAAACTTTAAGACACAAAACTCAGGATTTCATTTAATATGATGAACAACATACAGCAGCATGTTTTGTTTGAATAGATTTTGAAGTCTTAACACTAGAAATGCCAGAGTTCAAAAACCATTGGAAACATTGCTATTTATAAAAAGCGAGGATAGTTTGTTTCAAAATTTGAGAGCCTTTAACAGAAAAATTCAGTGAGTCATAAGTGCTGAGACAAACAGTGTTACAACTGTCCCTGGTCTCCCCCACTTTATTTTTAATTGAGTCTAATTAATTCATTATTTGTATTTTAACATCAAGAAATT
>JAJHUR010086816.1:8125-24517 GCA_027495735.1 Lutjanus campechanus
GAGCATCAATATCTCATATGCTCTGGTATAATTAAAGTAAACTGTTAAAAAGGCTTTTGTCTGATACCAAAATTAAAACCACATTTCTGATCAACTCCTTTGCCTATGTTGCTTTTTTTCTTTTTAACTTTTTTTTTAACTGCCATATTTCACTCTGGGAGAACAGCGCCCTCTGACTGTCCTGTAAATTAAAGCAGCAGATTTAAAGCAGATGCATGTAGTTTCAGTAGTTCACAGTAATTACAGTAGTTGATCAAAATTAAGGTGCCAATGATCAAATGATTTCCAAATGCTGCAAACAGTTCGTATAAAGAAAGAGGCTACAATAATAAAGATATGAAGGTCGAGGTGTGATGTAGATGAGGTGACTTCTGTTTCCCCTCTGTCATGTGGGGGAGGGCAGTCATAGTCATGTGACTTCTGGGATGGATCCTGGGCTCTAAAGTACACAATGCACAAAATAAATACTTTTAAATTACAAATGGCCTGAATATTAAGTCACAGAAGTGCCATTAAAAAGAATTTTAAAAAAAAGAATCAATCTGGAGATGAAATGTGAAGAAGAAGAAAGAAAAGAATAAATAATTAAATTAAAATATGTGGACTTAAACAGAAATAAATAAAATAAAATAAAAATAAAAATGTGTGTATACAAAGAGACATAAATAAAAGAATACATATAGTGTAAATATAAAGGCAAATAAAAATAATCAGAAGCATTTTCATTTATGTTCACATGTATTTGTCATTTTATGTCAGTATGTATATATGTATATATATATACTGTATATATACATATATATATAGCCTATATATATATATGTATATATATATATACACACATATATACATATGTATATATGACTAAATTTACTAATACTAAATTCTAGTATATTAGGTATATTTTTTTCATTCATTTATTTATTCTAATTTGATGTAATTTATTTATTTTCCTTCCTCTTTATTATTTTCCCTCCATATGGCTTTTGGTTTTGCTATTCTTTGAAGGATTTAGCTGTCAATCAACTTTGGTTTGGGGCGGGCCTTCCTACACATTTTCATTGTTTGAAAAACTGTTGAAAGTTTCCATGGTGCTGTGATGGACACTCCTTTTACTGAAGTGTTTTTGCTTTATATATGTTTACTTTTAATTTATGTCATGTCAGAAAAATGAAAACTCAAACCTCCATGTATAGAAGTGTAATACGTCTTCTTTACCTGTGCAACAGTGTATTTGTCACTGCTTCCCGCGGTGTGATTAACTTGAGGTGAAGCCTCGTCAGTGTTTGCTGTGCCTGAATCTGACGGACTCTGAGACATCACACGTCTCTTTCTAAAATACTGAACCACAAACGCCACCTGGACAGAGACAGACAAGAGACATATGTTACAGTCCCATACAGTTATTTTACTAAGTTTAAATAATGGTTTTAAGACAAATACGCCTTTTACATGACCAACAAAAATTTGTATATTACAAGGGAAATTCATAAACAGAGTCATACAACAAAAGAGTGAGGCTAACACAGAGGACTGTGTTTGGGGATCTTTCTTATTGTGCTGCAGGGAGCCAGAGCTTCATCATGTTTGTTTGGATTGTTTGTGTGACCCAGCTTTTTGTCCCAGTCAGGACTGTTGTGCATGGCGTGTTGCACAAAAGAGGAATTCAGGTTCATTCAAGCAACAACAACTGGTGTCCTGCAGCAAGTTAGTCCATTAGAGCAGTTTTCTATTAGAGATGATGTGCGGAGGCAGAGTGCTGCTCTGACTCTCTGTAAACAGGCTCACATTCTCTGCTTGGTTTAAAAACTGCCTTAAAATGTAACATATTTGTGGGAAAAACATTTATTTAAAAATCTGTACTGTAATCAGAGTTCAAAGTGACTAAATAGTAACCAAACTGGCAAATGTAAGGATTTGGTTTTGGCTTCTTCTGACTCTTCCTGCCTCTTCCCTTTATTACACTCACACTGACAGTCATATGTAAAGGTTAGGAAATGAGACCATTGATTGGCATATTTAGTTCAGTCCTTAATAGGATCACAGTCATCACTTGGTAATCTTAGAAGAGACTTCATATGAACGCATGGGTAGAAACGGGTTGTTCTGACTGTAGTAGAACTACAGATGAAGCAAGCAAACTACAGTTCAGTGTACTGGATGTTAAATTCTGATGTAAAATTGTTTGCAAAAACTCTAGCCCCTAGATTAAACCCAGTAAATCCTAAATTAGTTCATCCAGATCATGGTTTTGTGAAAAATAGATTAGCTGCAGACAGTGTCTGAAGAGTGTTACAAATTATTTACCGGAGTACTAGCGTAGAAAGCAAAGCAATGTACTGCTAACAACACATTTGAAAAATTGAACAGCAATGTCTCTTCCCAGAAATCATGACCTGGTTATACAAGATAATCCTGTTGAGTTTTTTCAAATGTATTTTTTGTGTGTGTGTGTTCTGAGCACTGCAAGCCACTTAGTTCCATTATATCAGAGAGAAGGCAGACATCTTTACGGCCGATATCTCCAAAACTCTGCAACTCACACCAAAACTATCTAGATGGATAAACCGCACTACAGGAAAAATATGTATTTTTGATTTTATGGTGAACTTTCCCTTCAAGTGTATGCTATATTTAAAAGATAGAACACAGGAGTTGGTCTATCTCTGCCTCGATCGTTTAGTTAGTTTGTGGGATCGTGTAACTTCAATGTTTTAAACACATTACTTCAAATCTGATCTGCCCTTTTTAGTTCAGCCATTCTCAAACACTGGGCTGTGGCCATTTAGGCCACAGTATGAGGAATTGGATTTTTTTTTAAATTTAATCTAATTAAAATTCTCAACTTAACTTCTTTTAATGGTAATTAGATGAATGCATGCATGTGCCACTACGGCTGAGTAATAGCTGACCAGAAAGACAGCGATAGCTCCCCCGACGGCCTGTCCTGCGATGACGTCACTCCAGTGGTTTCTGTACTCGGTCACCCTGTTGATGCCCGTTAGCACAGCCAGACTGACCAATGATAGACTGAGGAGGGGGCCAGTCAGACGACCTCCTCTGGTCCCGACACAGCACATGACGTACATCTGAGGAGGAAGATCATTTTATAGTCTATGTTGTATGGCGTTCAGTGGTGGTGATCATTTATGCTGATCTCAATATATTTCATTCCATTCCATTAAAGAGAGCCACTCACCGCCAGGTAAACAGCTGTATACAGGCTCAGAGCAGCCTCTTTGGAGGGAAAAGTCTTCCTGGCTCTCATGATGTCATCAGGGTCACCGGTGCAAACGTCTGATTGGCTGACAAAGAGCGCCCCGTCCTCGCAGCCGAGAGCGGTGTAATTAGGCTGGCAAACAGACAGGAAGTGAGGAGCCAGACTTCCTGTCATCAGCTGACCTGCGTTGACGAAGATGTCTGTCGTAAACAGACCGAAGACGTACACACCTACAGAAAAACACACACACGTTGGATGATTGTAATCTGTATAGAAACATTTTAAAGCAGCATGTTTCCGTATCATGTTCCATTCACATACAGTCAGACGCATGATGACAATCATCACTGACACTGACTGATGATGTCAAATGGATCATCAAAATGGGACTTTTGATTAAACCACAAAAAATATGTAATTATAAATAAGGAAATAACAAGATTAAATTTTTTGCAGTGTGATATTTGTGGTGAAATTACCAAGGAAACGGAAGGTCCTGCGCACCATGGGGTTCACGTAGCAACAGTCGCCCATGACAACAACCTTCTCTTGGTCGTACAGGTTGTTGGAGTTGTAGTGAAGGAGGAAGATGACGAGCTCCACACCTGAAATCTGAAACAGAATGAAAAACGGGAATGACTTCCTGGGACCCGGCACCCCTGACACCTTTGACCCCGGGGCGTGTTCCAGTCGGAGCATCTGACGGTTAACATTTTTTTTGCAAAATCAATCATTTGACTACATAGAGACACAAAACAACTACGGAGAAACAAAAGTATCACAAAGAGACAGAGAACAACTAGGAGGAGACACAAAAATGTCACAAAGGAACAAAAGTGGAAAAAGTACATGCATTCTTTGCTCAAGACTTTTTCATTTTATTTTATTAATTTTATTTTTTGCTTTGCTTTGTTACGTTGTTTGTTGTCTTGTTGCGACTTTTTATCTCCTCACATAATTTTTTGTCATGTTATGTTTTTTTGTTTTGTTTTTTTGTCTCTGTTTGTTACATTATTTGCTACATTATTTTTGCTACATTATTTTTTTGTCTTGTTAGCTCTGTTTTGTCTTGTCATGTGTTTTTCATCTTGATCATCTTTTACATGGTTTTTCCTCTTGTTATGTCATTTTTCATATTGTTATGTCTTGTTACGCTGTTTGTTACGTCTTTTGTGTATTGTTACGCTGTTTGTTGTCTTGTTAAGTCTTTTTTGTGTTGTTACTTCTTTTAACTTTGCTTTTTGTCTTGATGTGTCTTTCACATATTGTTATGTGTTGTTACACTATTCGTTGTCTTCTTACGTCCTCTTTTTGTCTTGTGTCTTTTTTGTCTTGATGTGTCTTTTAACCAGTTTCCTGTCTTGTTAGTCTTTTTCATCTTGATAGTCTTACACAGCTGTTCGCCTTGTTACGTCTTGTTACGTTGATTTCTTCTTGTTATGTTTTGTTACATCTGTTTGTGATTTGTTACATCTGTCATGCGTGATATGCACTGATAGATACAAAGAGGAATCATCTTTTCTATGTGTTATTGTTCCATCTATTTAGGTTTTAGTCTTCATGTCGGGAAAGTGGCATGCAATGATGCAAAGTAAAAATGATCAATAATTCCCCTCAAATGTATCAAAACTAAAGTAATGAGCCTGTTTTGAAAATGTACGGAGTAGAAAGTACAGATAGAAATACAGAGAGCAAAAGTAAAAAGTTGCCAGAAAAGTAAATACTCAAGTATAGATACATAAAAATCTACTTAAATACAGTGATGAAATATTCATATTTATTTACTTCGCACCTCTGCAAAAGGACGCAAAATTATCACAAAGAGAGACAAAATGACTAAAGAGAGAAACTGTGTGTTTTTTATTTTATTTACGTGTGGTCTGATAAAGGGGGGTGGGGGGGCTTTTACATTCTGTGCCCAGGGTCCTGTTTGTCTCATAATCTGTCCATGTTAGCATCATTTTATATAAATATAAAAACATAGCCAAGTAAAGTTAAATAATACTGATTGATTATATAACATGTAAGACTCTCTGTAGCTCTCTGTCTCGTAGCACAATTACATCTTCATCACAATAATTAAAATGTGTGTTAAATCCCAGTTAGACTCACCAGTACAACAGGCAGCCCTCCCACCACAGAGTACAGTATGACGGGCTGGATGAGGCTGTCCTGCTCAGGTCCAGGATCAGGTTTGGTTAAAGTGGGGTCTCTGCAGATGAAGCCCTGCTCTGCCGGACTGAACGTGTCCGTGAACTCACAGTAATAAACCAGCATCACTGTACCTGCCAGGATCACCACCTGGAAGTACAGCATGGTGGATTCAGCCCCTCTGTTACCACGGTGACGAAAAAATCCAACTTATAACTTCCACTTACTGCTGTTGATTCTAGTCCAATGTTGCCAGCTTTTAGTTTGTCACCATGGTGAATAATCTTGGTTAGGTTCACCCACCATGATGCTTTGTAGTCCAAATTTCCAAATACTTGTGATGATATCTATCTGAACTATTCTTCAAAAACACTCCAGTGCAAAGATCAAACCACAGACGAGGGTAAATGAACTGACGATGACGATGAGAGACAGAAAAGGTCCTTCTTCGCCTTTTTTTGTGATTCTGCGGGAGGGAAACCTTGTCCTTCCGCTCCTGTGAACCTCCTGAATCATCTGACTGCAGCGAAGCAGGAACTCATTCTGTTTCACTGAACAATCTCTAAAGAGCCACTTGCAGGCTACTGAGCGCTAACTCAGAATTACCGAAGAAGAGAAAGTGGAGGGCAGAGAGCAAGCTTTTAAGTTTAGACTGACTTTACAGGTTGGATCAGGGTGTTAAAAATGCAACAAAGGTAAAAACATTAAAAACATGAGGAGTTTTGACACTATTACAGATTTATTTTTTGGTCACTTGGGGGCAGCAGAACAAGCTAAAACATAGAACTGATATTATCACGTTAAGCTGATGTGGAGTGTTAGCTAACAGTTGCATATTAGCACATCCATCAGACACAGAGGACCTGTTCACACCTGGTATTAACATGTGTCTCAGTGATCCGATCACAAGTGGACAGAGGCTAATGCTAAATAACACATGCAACAATAAAGCGGCAAATTTTGATGCATCAAAACGAACATTCATGAAACAGGACTTGCGGGCACACAACAAGTTCTCTCACACTTCATTATAAGCCCAGAACCTCCTTTCCTCCTGGAGTTTTTAAATATCTTCATTGGCAGACGTTTTACAGAAGCTCTGTTTTTTATGACTGAAACGCTATTTGTACGTGGACAAAAGGCCCAAATGCATAGAAAAAGTTACATTTTTAAATTTACCCCTGCAAGTGTGAACAGGGCCTGACATATAACAAAACTGTCATGTGTATTATGCTGTGTAGGCAGTACTTGATGAGAACATGGAAGCAACAAGATGCACAATATTCATCATCAGAGCAGGTTCACATGACATTACTACTGGATAATGAATATTATATAAAAATATAAATGAGTTTGTGATGCCTCAGGTTAAACACAAAATAAATACAGTAAGAGACCAAGCAGTGCACATTTGCAGCTGGAAACAATAAGCACTGCTGCCCTCTAGTGGTAATACTGTAACATCATGTAAATAACCACAAACAGCTCCCACACAGGAGCATATGTGCTCTGTATTTTATGACATTATAAGATTTCAATCAATCCTCAAGCACACACATAATAGGACTGCCAGTGTCTTGTGTCTCAGATCATAAAGTTGGGATGTAGGTCACCATTCTTGAGAACTGGGACAAATCATGTCCTGCCAAAAAAAGAGAGAAAAAGAAAACTTTAAAAATGAGTAATACCAACGCTCAACACCAATTTTTGGTTAACATTTATTCTTTAAGGATTTATATATTTCTAAACTTTCTCTGTGCCAGAAAACGGCCTTGTCCCAGACAAGAACTCACAACTTCAAACAAGAGAACTCTAAGCAACTTAAAATAAATAAATAAAATGGCTGCTCACTATGACTCTGCTGTGAAATAAAAGGATTTAACATTTTGTCAACTTCAGATTTTCCATCTGACAGCGCCGATGTCTACGTTTAATAAAAAATGTAATCACTAAAAAATGTGGCCTGTTACAAGGTTTAATAGCCAAGAGTTTGATGTTTTAAAATATATTTTTCAGCATAATTTAAGAGTAAAAATCAAAACCCCCTCAAAATACAGGTTTGTCCCTTGGCTCTTGCAGAGTTGACAAAATGTTAAATTTTTTTCATTTCACAGCATAGTCGTAGTGAGCAGCCATTTTATTTGTTAAAGTGTCTCAGAGTTCTCTTAATGTTAATCAAAATACACATTTTTAAATCATAATTCTTATTTAGCTTTGATTTAGAAGGGCTACAGAGTTGACATGTTATGGTTGAGAAACATCTGATAGAAATATTATTTAATGAATTTGTTGATAAAACAGAGAGATTACCAGTGCTTGAGCAGTATTCCTGTCTTTTTTAAACCAGGAAGTGAGACGGGGGTCCTTAGGGTATAGCTGACCCTTTTTATGCCTGATTAAATCATGTTTTTGTAAAAATCTGACAGTCGACAGAAATCTGGGACACAACTGTAAAGGGCCAACTTTTTCATATAAAAATGGATTTTAAAGCAAAGATGATTATAATAGCACATTTTATACATGTTATCAGTAGGTATTGTTTCTTTTAGTCATACATGATTTGTCAGAATTCTCAAGGATGGATATTAAGTATTGCTGTGATCACTTGTAGTTTGTAATGTGGATGAATAGAAAGAGAAATAAGGATGTTTGTTTCATCTGTGAAATCACTGCAAAGCAAACTGAATCTCCTGATGTATAAAAATATTTTATTACTTGTCATTTTATTACAATCGCAGCACTTCTGTCCATGTTGGGATCCTGTAAATGATCCATTATTCTGGGAGCTGATTCATCTCTAGGCACTCATTTTAAACTCATCAGCTGACTTAAACCTGCCTCAGAGCAGTTTTGTGGTGCAGTGCAGGTTACCATGGTGATCTTCTTTGTGATGCAGGCTCCTGCTCTGTCAAATAAAATGAATAATCAGCACTGAAACATCCACATGAGAGCGACACCACCATCCAGTCAGCGATAAAAGGAGCATCTGTTATTTCATGTGAACAGATCCAGACAGTCGTCCAGCTCTGGCTCGCTGCTGGACCCGTCGCCATGGCAACAGTCAGTCTGATGGTGTTGTTCTCTCTTCCGCCTCCGTTTGTACACGCTTGTTTTGTTCTTCTCCTCCTTTTTTTCTGCTTCTCCCCACTTTTCTGTCTCCAGTCTGCCAGGGGAGTCTTGTAGTTCCTGTGAGATGGAATGATCTGGGATTTGTAGTTTTTGGTTCTCTGTCTGCAGGGCTGACTGGAGATTCTGGTAGAACCTGGAGATGACCAAGAAAATAAAAATAATTGAAAAAAAATCTGAACTCCCTGCAGCTACCAGTCATTGTTAGTTTGACCAATCAGTGAACAGCAAACTGACCTCTGGATCCGTCGGAGATTCTCCTCCATCTTCTGATTGGCTATCTGAGTAAGGAAATGGATGTATTCTTGTCCAACCAGGAGCTTTCCTTCATGGCTGAGAGGAACCTCCAGGCCGTGGGTGCTACGGACTGCCTAATGGGACAAAATACAGCGAAGATACATTTACACCTTTTACACAGTACATGGAAGCAAAGCACAGGGCAATTTCTACTGGATTTTACTGTTCAAAGTGCAATGCTTTCATTGAAAGAGTAACTGTAGTTAAACCGCATACCGTGATGATTTTTCCTGACTTGCCAACAGTGAGACCAGAGTTCCTGAAGCCTGAGTTGATGGCCACTGAGTGCTGGAGGAGAGACGAGACTGTTCAGTTTGTTTAATATGCTGAAAATGAGTTCCATGTGCAGTCCATGTACTAGTGTGAATATGTAAGGGATAATGCCCAACGAGGTGTCTCCTCCACGGAGGCAACATGAGTATGATTCTGGCCTCCACATCGTCCTTAATCGTCATTAATTCCTGATTACGGACACCTCTAAGGGCATTATCCTGATTATACTGTGTTCACTGCCTGAAGAAACAACATGAAGTGGTCATAACTCAGTTTCCCTGGTAATGCCTGAGGATTTGACTAATACCCGCAACAATCATGACTGTTTTTGACATGTGGGAGACGAGAAAATAATAAAAAGCTGTTGCTGCTGTTCATTGTAGTACGTACAGACATGTGGCGCCAAGACAAAAACCAGTCTACAGACTTACAGTCTGGTAGGCTTAGTAAGATCTCTGACCACACAGTGAAGCGTGTGTAATGGCTGATTAAACATGTAAAATGACTAGTATGGTGCTTGAATCTCAGCTTGTAAGGGCAAACCTTTAATAGTGTTAATAATAACTAGCAGCATCAAGCTGTGTGGTGTTGTATTTTACACTCTTCACAGACACTATCCACAGACACATAAAATGTCGTTCTCACCATCAGCTGTGCATCATCCAGCCGCCTACACTGAACATGGAGCACGAAGGGTTCAAACTTAAACACTGCATCTCCACTGGACCTGTCCAGAGCAGACACCTGAGGAACAAACACAGTGTACACTTGTTAATATTAAATACACATTATTAGATGAATTAATACATAACTAGTACAGTTTAACCAGCTATGCAGTTTAGTTCCCAGCTTGCACTACATTTTGCATCCTTCATCATTTTCCCACTTTTCCAACTATTCATACTTTTTTAAACTTGTATCTAGTCCTTCATACTTTAAAATGTTTTGTCTATTCAACCTCTCAATCACATTCATAGTAAACAGACTCTTTTAAACTATTCATATCCCCTCAGCTGCTTTTTCATACTTCATCATATTTAGCTACAAGCCATTTTTCATTGTCTTTCAGCTGCTTTTCCATACAAATTAAAGCTGGCAATGCAGTTTAGCATCAGACAAACCTTAAAATATTCCACATCATTCAACTTTTAAAGACAACAATGCAGTTTAGCATCATATTTTCAACATTCAGCATTCACACGGCAATTTCTTCAGGAATTGCCTTCTCTAGTTAATATTAAATACACATTATTAGATGACACATTACTAGTACATAAGTATATTATATCTCACCAGGTCTTCCGATGTGCATTTCTGGTGCGAGACGAACAGCCAAACACAGTTCTGTTTCTGGACATCACTTCTCTCTGGAGCCTGGAGGAGAAGAGATGACACAGGGAAAGATGTTAATAACCAAAGCATAACAATACACACCAGACTACTGTTGGAGGACAAAATGCTGTCCTAATATTTAAGGCTGCAATGGACGACTATTTTCATAGTTGATTAGTCTGTTGTTGTTATTTTTTTCCATTAATCAATTCATAGCTGTTTGTTTTAAAATGTCAGAAAATTATGAAAATGTCAATTAGTGTTTCCAAAAGCCTAAAAAGATGTCCTCAAATGTCTTGTTTTACTCACAATTAAAGATATTCAGTTTACTGTCATAGAGGAGTAGGGCTGAGCGATTTTGAACAAATATCTATTGCGATTATTTTGACTAATATTACAATTGTGATATGATTTGTAACTTTAGGGGTTATGGTGACTTTTACACCATTATTCTTATTTTGATTGAAAAACATGTTAAAATGACTATGGTCTGATTTTTGCAGGAATCTTGACCAATTTTTTTTTTAATTTTAATTTTTTGAGTTTGTAGAAGCTGATTTGTAGGACAGGACATCTCTGCCTAACCACATTCAGCTAGTAAGGACAGTCTATAAACAGAGGACTTGTCCACTCTGTGCAGTCCTCACTACAGCCTGTCTCTCACCCCGTCGATGAGGATGACTCTCCCGGAGCAGGAGCTGGTGGTGAAGTATTCCTCACAGCTGTTGAGCAGAGACACCACATGTTCAATGTCTTCGTCCACACTGCCCTTCTTACTGAGGTCCAGCTTGTTCAGACACTGCTGCTTCCACTGACTGAACCTCTTCTCCATGGCTGAGGTAAGTTAGCTAGTCAGTCATGTAGCTAATGTGGCTCCAGGTGTCGCGGTGTGTTTGTCCGTCCCGTGAAGTGACGGAGCGACACGGTGTTTAAAAGCTCAGGACCTCAGAGACACAAACGAAAAAAGATACTTTGAAACGCATCTTGAATCAAAGCTCTACTTTGGAGACCTTAACTAGCCGTTAGCCCTTCTGTGTTCATTCTTCTTCTGCACTAAAAATGTCGGCCGACATACGAGCCAGCAGCGCACACTGCCACCTGCTGTACTGGAGGCGACAACAAAATATGAAAAATACTCCTCATATTTTATTTAGGGGACATTTTCACATGAAACAGTAGATTAAACGCAGGTGTTACCAATCAAAACTAATTAAGGTTCCGTTCAATTCAGGTCAAACACAGTCAGGTGCTGCTATTTTGTATGTTGGCTCACTCTCTGCTACACTAAACTCAACTGGACCTTAATTAGCATTATTGATTACACCTGTGCTAACCCAAAGTATTCATACATATTGGAATATAGTATTTATATTATGCAAGACTGTAATACAAGCTAATAAAAATACCCGTATTTTGTTGTTTTGTTGTTATTTTTAAGTTATTAAAGAGATAGTTCTCCCAAAAATGAAAGCTGAGTCATGATCTACTCACCCTCATGCCAGAAAAACACTGCTGGAGTTTCACAGGAAAACAGTGTTGCAGAATCACCCAAACAGTGGGAGTGAATGGTGACCAGTTTTCAAACAGAAAAAACAACAAAATAAATATCTTGGACATATATCACTTTGGGTAAATTAAAACTGTTGAAAATGAAATAAAAGGTAAAAATCTTCCCTGAATTGAATAAATAAGTAAATGATGGAACATTTTTTTCATTTAAACCTACATCCAAATAAATAAATTCAATTCAATTTCAATGTTATTTATTTTATTAATTAGATCAGGTCTAGGCTGTACTCTGCAGCTGCATAAACCAAAGTTTAGTTAAATAAATAACTAACTAAATAATAAATAATATCTTCTTTGTTGTTGTTGTTAATTCAAAAAGACAAATTCAGCCTTTTTTTAAAAGTTGTTGCACTAATTATAATTGATTCATTTTAACAAATACTTTCATTCACTGCAGCTGTATGTATTTCATATCTCAGATTAACATTACACAATTATTGTGGCCTAAAGAATTCATGATAATGACATTTCACATTTGAATTGAATTGAATTTTGAAAAAATTAATAATGCTACTGGTCAAAGACAGGTCATTACAAACTACACAACATACACAGTAAATAAATGGGCTCATACAGGTGATGTAGCCTACCCTCCACCCACTGTTCCTGATCATGTCTCTGTGGACACCCAAGATCCTCTCAGAGTCTTGGAGAAACCCAGACGCTAACTCTGAATGTTAAACAGATCAGGACAGTCCCACTGCAAGCTACTACTTTTTAACAAAGCAGGATCTTATGTTTCAGTACGGAACCTGTTTGACAATCAGCCTTTATAGAGAGGGTCAACATGAGGAGGACTGCAGAGATTCCCAACAAAGTCAACGGTGCAGATGGTTTGTTAGAAAATAAAGATATTTGAGTTTTTGTAAATCAGAGAGAGGACGACACAGAGAGACAGAGAGTAAAACAAATAGACAAAGATAATAAACTAAAATATTTAAACCAGTGGAAAATAGAAATCCAATCGATAAATAAATTAGAATACTGTCATTTTCTTGGCAGAGAATTTTGAATAGCCCATTATTTAACCCAAACATCATAAAATAGAAAATTGAGAAAAGCCAAACCCTGCCAAAATCTAGACTCAGTGACCATAAACTAAAACTGAATCTGGTCTCCATAAAAAAAAGAACGGCTGGAAAGAATGAAAATAATCTGTGTGCACTGTGGAAGAGGAGAAGCTGAAACAGAAACTCATTTTCTCATAACTGACTGTACCCCAAATAGAAGGAAATTAGAAACTCATTTAAACCCTCTGAGAGGATGGCAGAGCAGCAGAACTGGCAGGAGAATCTGATACTGGATGTCACGAAGCAAGAAACATTTCAGTATGTGGTTTATTGTTCTTTTCTTTTCCTTTTTCACTTTTATTTGCTACTATTTACTGTATATTTAATTATATATAGTGTATAATGTGATTTTGTGCGCTTTGTCAACATGTTTGATCTAAAATGTCACGCAAATAAAGCTGATTATATTGAAATTGAATTGAAATAGAGAGAGACAGTTACATCACACACATGGTTATTGTAGTGTGTTTATTTTCTATGTTGTGGTATTTTTATTTTTCTGTAGTATGTTATTTGTTATAGTCTGTTTTTAGTGTGTTTAGCATTTTCAGAAATGCTTTGCTTTGGCAACACTGTTCTACAAAGGAAACAGGCAGAACTTAACAGAACTGAGAAAAATGACTTTAAAGTTTTCTTCTTGTTGAGCCAAAATAGTTGCAGGCAGATAATTGGATATGTTTGGATATGTGTCAGTTTTATAGCTTTTATATCAGGTTATTGTTTCTACATATTAATCCTGAACTCTGATTTGACCTTTGACCTTATTTGGAAGTTCCTGTATTCTGCCTTTGTAGAGCGTGCCAAAAAATATTGAGTCATACCAAAGAAAAAAAAGGCAGTAACTTTCATTTTATCTGATCACTGTAGCTTTAAAAAGCTGTATTATGACAAATATCAAATCCTCAGTCTGATAATGATATAAAATGAAACTGTTATTCTTTACATGAATTATATTATCATTATGTTTGTTTGTTTTTTACATTTATTATTATATCACAGTATGCTCGTCATGTTCCAAGTAACTTTTAAAATCAAATTATTCCAATGATTCTGTGATGTTTCTGAGCATTTGAAGCTGCTAATATTTATATTAAAATAAAATAAAATTGAACTTTTAAATATAAAAGGCAATATGCTGCAACAGAAAAAAAAATGAAATACCATAAAACCTTTTCCAATAAAATATGACACTCATTGCTTCATCATTTTCACACCTGCATTTTCAAAGTGTTTGTGAGTCTGAGCGTTCTGACTCTGTGCTCTTATTTTGGTATTTTTCTTCACTGTTGTCATATATTGTAATATAATGCACATACTTGACATATTTCTTCATTTTCTTGCAGATATTTGACATGTTAGAACACAGTAACAGAAATGACGGTGGTTTGCTGTGGATTCTCTGGATTTTTGCAGTTGCTGTAATTTCGACCCAGTATTTTCTACAAAGTACAACACATTTGAGAGAAGATACTTGTCCTTGTGACAAAGGATATTTTAATGTCACAAAAAGCATTAGATAGATGGATAGATAGTACTGTATTGATCCCAAACTGGGAAATTCTTATTTTACAGCAGCAAGTCATCAGATGTAGTATGTGGACAGTGTAAACACCAGAAGAGAAAAATAGAATGAAAAATTAAATATTTGACAATATAGAGAATATATACAAGAATAAACTGTACTAATACGTAAAAATATACAAAGGATACACTACACCAGATGTAAAATACAAGTACTCCACAAGACTGTGAGAACATATATCAGAAATGCAGAAGTAGACTAGAATAACAATTACATAAGACAGTGAGCAATGAGGTAGCGTGGGATTGAAATAAAATGTGAAAAATAGCGAGCAGATGTGCAATTAGCCATGAACAAACTCCAATTATAACTCATTTCTGATAAATAATGAAATTACTGCCTTTTTCCTTCATAGGACAGAACATGTGCAGAGTTATGTTGTGACAATAAAGCAATTTGTATTTGAAAAATGTGAAATTTAAATTTGAGAGAGCGAGAGAGAGAGAGAGAGAAAGAGAGAGAATGAGAGAAAGAGAGAGAGAGAGGGAAAGAGAGGGAGTGAGAGAGAGAGAGAGAGAGAGATAGAGAGAGCATTATCCCCTGTTGGACTGGCATGATTCTGCTGGCCCAGAATCTATAAGTGACTACAGAGCAGAGTGAGGCAAACAGTTGAAGCTGATCTGAAAGCAGTGACACACAGTACGAGTAGGGGATCTCTGCCATGAGGACATCATGAGGATCAGACCACAGGTCAGTCTCACTCTTCTTCTCTCACTCCATTTAACATGTTGTAGTGATCTGTAATATGTGCAACAACACAGTGAGCCTCAGTTCATGATGAGTGTCGGGCAGCGGTGAGGTGGTGAACTCAGTCAGAGCGCAGATCACAGAGGGGTCAGCAAGAGTCAAGTGTTGAGAAACAAAAAGCTGGACGATGGACAAAGACTGGATACAGTTTGTCCTCATGTGGTGTCTCGGTTATTGTATAGGAGATTGTTGCAGTTATTATGAACACTACCACCCACGCTGAATCTCACAACAAAACCCCCCCAGAGCTTTAAATCCAGCTGGTGCTCACAATGTTCCTGCGTGTGTGGAGACACACAAACTATTAACAAGCAACAGTGGTTCATGTCTCACCTCAGGAGAGTAAATATAGAACAACGGCTGTACTTTCTCACTTTCTCGCTTTGTGTTCACGTGGATACACGCCTTCATCAGGCCTGGGGAGTAATGGATTACATGTAATGGGATTACATAATCATTTTTTGTCTTTAAATCAATTAATCAATAAATTGTGCACAGCAAAGGAAGGAACAGTTGGACAAACTAATAAACCTAACAACAAACATAAAACACTTAGAGCTGTAATGATTAATCTGTTATTAATCCACCATTAAATTCATCTGCATCTATTGTGATAATTGATAAATCCTGGATGTCGTCTTTGACTTTGATCAACATTTTTCACCATTTTCTTGCATTTTATGGACCAAATAACTAATCAATTAAATGAGAAAACAATCAATCAATTAATCGATGAAAATAATCATTAGTTGAAGCCCTAAAAACACAATATTAGGCTACATTTTTAACAGGTAATTAAATTAACCCTCCCAACCCTGGCCTTCATATTGTTCAAGTGAATGATTTCTAATAATTTGATGATTTTATACGGGCTGATTAGTGTGTATAGCTGAAATCTGGAGGTCACAAGTTAATTATTTTCTTATCCTGAGATAACAACGCTTCTTTTTCTCATGATGACAAGTTCATTTATCTCGTTCTCTCATGAAAACAGCAAAACGTAGCAGTTGTGTACAATGAGAAAC
>JAJHUR010086822.1:0-17263 GCA_027495735.1 Lutjanus campechanus
CTCAAACACACACACACACACCCACCCACCCACCCACACACACACACACACACACACACACACACACACACACACGCTGCTGTCACTGTAGCTTTGCTTGTGTGTCTGTAGAGATCCAACCTGGCAGAGTGAGAGGACAGAGCTGGTATGACAAGGTGAAACAGAGGACACACAGGTTGGTATGCGCGCACACGTACACACACAACACACACACACACACACACACACACACACACACACACACACACACACACACACTCAGTCCATTAACATCCTTTCATTCTAAAGCCCTCTTAACCCGAGGTCACCTCTATTACTTCAAAACGATCCATCAGTCAGCAGATGAGTTCGTTAAGACTCCACCTCGTTATCCCTAACGATGCTCCGTGACCTCACTGACCTCTCGGAGTGAAGTGCACTCTGGGAGGATGTACAGATTACATTTCCCAGGGTGGCTGCTCTCATGAAGCAGGTGAAATCTGATGTGTGAAGGTTCAAATGAACCAACAAGAGTCTTTGACACACACACACACACACACACACACACGTCTGCACAGAGCTCAGAGGTCACAGACACTCAGGCAGGTGAGTACTTTTATCACATACAGTCACCCTGGAGCACTCTTTCTCTTTACAGACTCGAGGTCTACACTTACATCTTGAAGCTGGAATCAGTTTTGAGGATTTATTCAAAAAGAGAAAAATGTGAAGGTTCTGCTCCTCCGTGACAAAAGACGCTTATGTCGTATTCACACCAAAACAAAGCGTCTTGTGTTACTCATGGGTCATCATCATCGTGTGTGTATTCACCCTTCACAGACCGACATAACCTAGTGAGCAACATGCTAACAGCTAGCAAGCACTGGCTGGCAGGCACCAGCTGTGTGTGTCTGTGCATTTGTGTGTCAGCAGTCAACATGGACAGAGAGACTTACTAGCATCCAGTAAATAGTTGAGTTAGGTCAGCTCCTCTGCTGCAGACAGGTTGAGAAGCAGGAGTGAAGGTAAATCCACCATTTAATCCCTAAAGCTTGAAACAGAAACTCTGAGTTCTCCTCCTGTCAGTAAAGGAAGTCGGCATCAGAGCAAAATCAGTGTGACTCTGGTGTTTCTTCCTCTAGAAGCTCTAGTCTGTCCCCGGCTCTCTCCTCCAAAGCTCCCCGGCTCTCAGCAGCTGTCTGTCGGCTCTGTGCCTCGGCTGTCTTCTCCCCACAACACTCGACAAAAGTGAAAGATGTGAATTACTTTGCTTACATTGAATATTTTCAACTTGTGAGAATACACCAATGACCCAAAATTTGTAGGTTAGCATTGCAAATAGACATGAAATGCAAAGCATTTGCACTGCACAATTTGCATATTTACATTATCTTTATATTTAATCTACTCGCGCAAAATAAAAAAGTGCTTTCTTTTGTTTTTTTCCCAGCTGAAATGCCAGGTGCTCATCTGAAAACATTCAGGTGGGAGTTAATGAGATGATAAAGAAAATCTGCAGAAGTAATGTTTCATTTATGTGTTTATTTATGTTTGTTTATTTGTGTGTATTTCCCAGGTAGTTTGTGTTATGAACAAATACTGAATGTACAGATGTCAGCTCAAGGCAGAGCAGCCGACTTGCTCTGGATGAAGGGAAGGCTGAAGCTCACTGGGAGAGAGGACGCCGGTCTGTGTGGGTTCATGAGATTTTGTGGGCAGGTACCATCGTTCACGCATCACGAGCTGGAGGAAGTTTGCAGTGGCCTTTTTGTCCTGATTTCCCCCACTGTGACTGAACAGCTGGGTGAAAAGTGGCCCAAATAAAAAGTACTCAAAGTTTTTTGACTCTCAGCAACAATAATAAAAGCCAAACGCTCGGTGCAGAATAAACACTCAGCACCTCAGCACGCTGCAGGCGTTTGTAGCAGAGTGTAAGTATGAGGTGTTCCCATTGGAAAAGATCCAAAAAATACTCTGGCCTCAGGAAAAAAAAAAAGTTTTGGTAGACACGTCTCCTTGGTGGCAACAGTATTATTTTGACTTGACATTTTAATGTTTATCATATGAGCAGCAAGCAGCAAACTGCCAAGTTTAAACAACGAGTGAAGGTTCGTACTAAGACAAAGTTTGGGTTTAAGTTCAGGCTCAAACTTCTGATCATGAAAAAAAACCTCAAACTCAGAAAACTAATCTGGCTGGGAGTTAAATTATTCAAATAGCTCTGCAGGTCTGTTGTTCTGTGGATGCAGTTCTAAATTATTCCACTCTTCATCTTTTGTTATCAGCAATTGTTCTGCAAATGCGTCACAAGCAGAGATGAATTTAAATTGGTTAAAGTTGGAGTAAATGTTCAACCAGTTAAAGAACTTAATAAAAGTCTAATGCCAGTTTTTGGTCATTGTTAAATCAATTTATTTATTTATTTATTTTTTAACCAAAAATGACAATTTCCTTTTCTGTACAAAACTGTTTATATAAGTGTTAAAAAGTAATCTGTCTGGGCAGAAATGTATTCACCTGGCTGTGAACACTCAGTTAAAACAATAATAAAAGATGGACTTGATGATGAGGTTGTGAAGCAGTGTGGGATCCTGTTTTCATTGTTAAACATCTCACAGTGCCGATGACGTGTTCACAGATGAGTAAAATCTTATTCACGTTACATTTTGCCAACTTCCCTCCTCACACTGACGGATCGTCTGGTGTTTCCCCGGAAGCTACAGGTCACCATACAAGTAATCAAGTGAAATGCACCACTGCTTTACCTCACAGATTTCTCTGCATTTGGACATTTTTGGAAACATTTTGGGATAATATAAGTACACAACTCAACACATTATTTTCCCCAAAATTACTTGATTAAATTATTAAATTAAGCGATCTTCATACAGTATAACAGTGGTTCTGGCATGCTCTCCTTCACAAGCTGAAAAAAGTAACTATGAAATAAATACCAGCGTGATAGCATCAGCAAACTATATTGTTTGTTTATTCCCCCGACATAAATCATATTCATTCAACACCCCGCATGATGCATGACAAGTGCAACATGTCTTCAATTAATGTTTAATTTACTTCTTTACTGTTCAATAGTTTCCACTGGAAGTTTCATTGATATGCACAGAACAGATGCTGCACTTTAATGAGTCCTAACAGGTATAAAATGTGATGTGGGGTCATTACTTCTAATCCGTCAATGTGTCAACATTGTTGCTATTGTCCATCACTTCATTCAATATTTGTGTTTCTGAGAAAGTATCTTTGTGCTCATTAACCCAAGACTGCTAACAGAGCAGCTCAGTAAACTCATCCAAACTTTAAGTTATCAAGCTGTTTGCTAAGATGAAGCAGCTCAGGAGCTAAAAGCAGCTCGTCCACACTGATCATAATGTCGGCGGTTCGATGCTCAGCTCCTCCTGTCCACATGTCGAGTGTCCTGGATCTGATGTTCACACCCGCAGCTGACTTAGTAACTCGCTGCCATCAGTGTGAGAGTGTGTGAATGAAAGGCACATCGTAAAGGTCAAGATACGATGGCCATCCTCAAGATTTTCTGGGGTTATTTGGCTCCATGGTTACCAAGGTAACAAGAGTGGTCCAGGAGAAGGATCAAATATATATATATATATAGTGATTTTAAAACAAAAAAATGTATAGTATATAAATATTTCATGTGCTTCAAACAGGGCGAGCAGAAAACAGAGCAAAGCAGGGTGAAAATGAGCGAGAGAACAAAGAGCAAAATAAAAGTTATAGCAGAGAAAATCAGTATTTTCTCTAATAGCAGAGCCAAACTCCCTCGTGACCATGTTGATTACAGCCAACTGAAATGACTCATTAGACCTGAGTGAGGTGCTGCTTCACAATGTGTGCGCTTTGTTAGATGTGTTGTTAACTGCCATCATGAAGGTCTGATTGAGTTTTACAAAAGCATGTAATCATATACCGCAGGGGCTTGAATCAAAGCACACCTGGAATAAATGGAGAGCTTTACACACACATGCATACATCCTATAAACTCTATTATTGTCCATTCATCATCATCCAGCCCATTGTGTGCAGTGCACAGTGGTAATTGCTGTGTGCAGCTGGGAGAGAGAGCCGTAATGACGAGTGTGTGCCGACACGTTCGCTAAAACACTTAGTGGAGATATGTTCTGTGTGTCCGTGTCCGTGTGTGTGTGAGCAGTCCCAAATAAATTTTGCACTTAAAAAAACAAAAGTTCACACAGTGCACAGGCTTTTGTTTCTATCGATAGGCTTTCTGAATGTGTGTATAATGTTGGTCAGCCTATATATCTGATATACAGCCTGTAATTACAGTTAAAAGGTGAAACATCTGTCACAAAACAACATTAATTATCACGGACAGCTGCAGGAACAGCCCAATCTCCCTCCCAAAACATAAAATACAGATGCTTGCTCAGTGCCACTATGCTTTAAATCATGATGCTGTGAAGCCTTTTGCTTAATTTCTAATGGCGCCATGCAATCAGTCTGTTATGATGCCCCGTCAGAGTCAGATGATGTAGAATACAGAGTGATGGAACAAACCCTCCAGCCAGTTAACACAGTGGCCACAGTGTGTGCTTATTTTCAAAGCCTACCCTGATGTTGCACATTTATTATTGCTAACCTGCATTCACTAAACTGATGCCAGAGGGGTCAAACAGTGTCGTAGTTTGAAGCATAAGGCCGCTGACCACGCTGCTCTATTTGACAACCTGTGAGTGAGAACATGTTTTCAGGTCTCTTTCACTGCAGGTTGATGCAGAAGATACTCAGCTTTAATTCACAGCAGGAGTCAAGAGAGAGAGAGAGAGGCTGCTGAACTGAATGTGCATTTAAGAGCACCATCACTCCTAAAGTCAAGTCATCTGGTGCTTATTGCTCGTGCTGGCAGGAGGTGAGCTCCAGCAGCTCGCACTGCAGGGACCGGTCACAACCGGGCTGATGAGAATCACTGATTTATCTGACGCCAAGTGCACACACAGCACTGCACGAAAGCAGCCATGAGTCATGATACTGTACACACCCTGCACACATCCAGATCAATCATCTTACACACATTATCGACAGGAGCACTATACCGATGACAGGACATTAGAATTCAATTTGATTTGATGCAATTCTTTGCAGCAATATGACAATTTTTAAAATCTATTTATAGATAAAGACAAATACATCTGTTCTGTTTCTTGCAGCCACATGGAATAATGTTTAGCACAATTTACAATAAAGACCTTTGAACAGAAACAAAACTACAAACATCAGGTAATTAAGCTCCCTTGCAGTAATGCAAAATGGCATAACAAAAAAATAAAGAACATATTCATAATTGGATTTTTGGCAGTTTCTTAATATTTGAAATAAACTCTTTATTTAGATTATTTAGGATGGTTGTTGCTCCTCTGGTCCACACATAATCATAGCTAAAATTAAAGTACAAAGCGATTAAAACTTGCACAGAATCCATTAAATATAAAACACAAACACCAGAAACCCAGTGCACTGACACAGCACATGAAGACAACAACAATAAAAACAATAAGAGGAAAACAATACGCCCTATTTAATGTAGGTACATGCACATGTGTGGGTCTGAATGCACTGTGGTAATTACCCAGAGCCGTGATACACTGCACCCGTACACACACTCTCAGTCAGACACATGGGGCTTTTCACATTGTTGTTAGCTTTGTTTAAAGCCATTGTTCCTCTGCAAGTCTAATTAGACTGGAGGCTTTAGAAATGTGAAGTGGGCCGCTGAGGAGAACCAGCCGGCGAGCAGGCAGGGTGAACGAGAGGCCATTGCAGGGTGTCCTCATTGTCACTAAAAACTTTAGACTGCACAACTACCATGTTTGCTGCTGCTACTTACAGCAGGGATATGTGACGTGAATTTTGGCGAGCTAGCCAGGAGTCAAATCTAGAATGTTCTGATCACCCTGGTCCATGATATATACAGCTAACATGCTTGCTACTGCTACATAAAGCAAAGGTATGCAACATGTGTTTAAACACAGCAACATATAAAGAATAAGTGAGTACAACTATGTAAGTTAGTTACAATAAAAGAATATGTTACTGCCCAGTGGCACCCACCTCTGTAGTGATCAAGTGCTTTAAACTGGAAGACAAGGATTACATCTGCTCCTCCTCCTCTGCCTACCGTCCCAACAAATCACCAAAAATGCCACACATCCTCCACACCACCTATACACCACCTGGACAAGAAAAGGAGCTACATGAGACTGTTTATTGACTGCAGTTCAGCGTGTAACACCTTAGTTCCCTCCAGGCTTCTCACAAAGCTCAAGGACCTGGGATTAAACACCTCATCGAGCGTGTGGATCCTTGACTTCTTGATGGGCAGGCCCAGGAAGTCAATGATCCCTTGTCCTTAACACCAGAACACCCCTGGGCTGCATTTTGAGCCCACTGTACCCTGTGCAGTCACTCCAAACCCCATTATCAAGTTTGCAGACACCAACCGTGTCAGGCCCTCTGCTTCCTTCAGGTAGATTATCTGTGATCACTGAATGTCAGTAAGACCAAGGAGCTGATAGTGGTCCACTAGTCTATAAGTCAGAAAACTTTCAGAAATTGTCTTAAATCAACATATTAATCAATAAGGTTAAACATTTTCCAAAAATATCCTGCGTATCACGAGCAATTTTAAACTGTCAATGACCAAATCACATTTTAAATGTGTCTGAAATGTGTGGTACCTTGTATCAAGCATAATGAACAATGTACATTATCTTACAAAATATGATACCAACTCATTACATGTGCTTTCTTTTTTGATCAAAAAGTTGCAAAACAACTCCTGCATGCTGTTTAACTTCAAATATACCATTTATTTTTGATGTTTCGGGACTGAACCATCACTCAGATCGAGCAGAATCACAGTGTTTGCATGTAAACGACGTTATTTTGATTAGCAGAGTGTGGCTAACAATAGCAGAAACCTGCTCTCCCTGCAGGTTAACATCCACACGTCTGTGCTACATGTGATGCACATCACTGTGTTTATTCTGGCACAGCCTCCACACAACCTTGAGATTAAAATACTGCCAAGCTACGCTGGTTTTATGAGTGTTCATCTGTCTGACTTTCTGATTTCCACCTGGCTGGACTACAACATCTGGCCATTAAAGCAGGGAGAGGGAGGGGGCTGATGGTGGCCGTGGACGGCTTCAAGTACTTTGGAGTCCACATCACAGTGGGGCTGACCTGCTGACTCAGGGATGAGAAAGGCAAGGCAGAGACTGCTTCACCTGGGGGATTTCTACTCTCGCACCACTGAGAGCGTCCTGACAGGGAACATCATCGCTCAATCCGGAAACAGCACCAAACAGGGCTGCGAGGCCCTGCAAAGAATGGCTCACTTGCCTGAACAAGCAATAGATGGTGCTCTACCCTACAAATAGGATGTTTACACCAGGCACTGCCAAAAAAGACTAAGGGAATGATTAAGGATCCAAACCACCCAAATAACGACCTTTACTCCCTGCTGTGCTCTGGAAGAAGGTACCAGATACACCAAGCTTAGGAAGAGTCTCTACCCTCAGGCTTAAAACATGCAAATAAGAAAATATGCAGGAACATTTATAACAGTGTTGATGAAGGCAGTGCAATGAGGGCATCAAGGACAACGACCCATAAAGATATTTATAGGTGTGACCACGTAATAACAGAGGATAAACACAGACTTGGCACACAGTGGGCGTGGGCACATTTAACAACCCCGCAGACCAAAGACAGCTCGTAGTAGATCATTTAACAAAGCAGGATACATACACTGGACACCTTATTAGACGGTATGGACACGGTGGGCCTTTTAAACAACAGCAATGTACAAATATGAGGCCGTTAATCAAAGACAGGCACACGCCGGGGCTTTTAATAAAGGTATGGATGAGGCTATTCATCAAAAGGTATGGGCACACTGGGTCTCTTTATTAAAAATGGTGCTGATGCCTGCTGGCTGCAGCGATATAAACACAGACGTATTATAGGCTCTTTGTCAAAGGTGTGGACACATGCTGACAGGATAGTAAAGGTATGGACACACACGGCCAATTACTGCTGCGATCATACCGAAATATAAAAGTCCACTTGTCTTTGTAGTCTTTTTTTTAGTGAACACAACCCTATTTGAAATGTCTTTGATTGTGTTTTCAAGGTTTCATGGTAATGATTTCTTTGGCACGCGGGAGTCAATCGCACACGTTTGCAGAAGTTAACAAACTAGCTGATGAAGAAGTTTATTTTCAGCAGAAAACATGAGAGACTCGTGCTCTTTCCTTCAACCCTCATCCTACCGACATATTTAACATACAAAGACTACAGACTGAGGTCCCTGTGGACCCCGAGAATAAACTGCTGCAAGAAACAACCATCACAGCAAAAATATTAACCATGACACATTGTTTTTTAAGCACTAATTAAAATAGAAATACAAAACAAGATGTGAAGTCATTAGGAACTAACTCATGGACAAAGCCATTAAAAATAGAATGATCATATAAAAACCTGTGAGATATGACAAAAAGTTTACTTTTGTGGTCTCTGGGTCCTTACTAAATCTTGTATCCAGCTACAGATACGTCTGAGATACTGAAGTCTGGGTTTACTAAACCTCAAACTGCGAATGCAATTCTTACAGAAGAAGCAGAAGCACGAAGAGAGGCTGAAGGAACCTCTCTGGAATTCTCTACCTGCCAGTTTAAAGCAGATTCAGGATTTTAAAAAAATTTCTACAACAGTCAAATCCAGGTTAATACAAACTAACCAGATAGGCAGCTATCTGTATATTTGAGTTCTTGATGTTTGTGTGTCATCATGGATGGTTTTTGTTCTTGTTCTCTGTTACTATACAGACTGATTTTAAGATTTTACACTGCAACATGTAATTTCAACAAAAGCCTGGACTATCAATATCCATCAAGGGACTCTACTGGAAATTAGCTTTGGCTATAAAAATGTGTACATCAGTATATCGGGCACTGCTTATGCAACTGTCAAAGTTTTCTATCCTAAAAACTCAAAAACTCTGAACAAATTTAGGGGTGAATAGAAGCAGGAGTTTAGGCAGCAAGACTCTGACACATCTACGGACCTAAAGTACTGCGGCCTGTGACATAAGTTTCACCAACTAGGTGGAAAGTTGAGCTTTTGCATTCAGGAAACACCACACAACAGTTCATGGGAAGTGTCACGGTTAAAGAAGGCTGTGTTAAGTTGTGTTAAAGATTTCAGTGGGAATCAGTGGGCTGAGTCTGTGTGTCAGAGACAAGGACGTCCAGAGGTACTGAGAGACAGACGAGCATTTTTCAGTTGATCTGAGTCTTCATGTAGACCAGGTTTCACCTATCAGTGAGATGTTGAAAATCTGGTTGGAGTTCACAAAGTTTGGTCTTTTCACTGATAATAATAAAATCCTTGTCCTTAAACTAACCAATAATTGGACAAACGTGGCAGAGTCATGTGACTGAAATGTAATGTCTGACTTCACATGAAGCTTTTATCAGGTTCTTGATGATTAGATGAACTCTGGAGTTTGCTGTCTGGACAAAATGTCAGTAAACAATGAATAACAACATAACTACTGTTTGTCTGAACACCCACACTTCAAATATCCAGAACCAAAGACAGAACTTACAGTAGTGAATTGATTTTTTCTTTTCCGTTTGTATGAAACATCTTTTAAAGTGAACATTACTGGCTTTACGTAGGAGTGACTGCAGGAATTTTTGTACCGGACTGCTTCAGATTGTCCAGGTGTTGTGTACACATATTACATTCAGTACATTCCTGTCCTCCCAAGTGAATAACAGAGAGGACTGTAGGTGGGCGTCTTTGTTCATCACAGATAGACGGAGAAAGAGAAAACAACAACAGAGTCAGTGACGGTTTATCAGGTTCAGCTGATGCCTCTGTTACTGGTGTTACTGGTGTCAAGTAAACAGAAAACACAGCCGACTGGAGCTTTCAAACCGCTCTGAATAAACATACGGCACATCGCCATCACGGTATGACTCGTGCTTTAGGTTTGAACGTACTCATCCTTGAAGCATGTTGCCTTTAAACACAATTAATTATCTCAACAAAAGATCAGTGGTTGGTAAAAAATCTGAAACTTAAGAATCAAAAATCTATTGCAGTGAGTTTTTGTTTTTACAGTGCAGATACTTTTATTGAAGGCTCAGGAGCTGTTTATATCATTTTAATATTCCTATATAAGAGGGGTCTTTTGTGTTCTTAAGTGGTCCACCTTATTGATTCATGACTCTTTAATCAAATCCATTGAGTCCAAATCAAATCTATTCAATTACTGAGGAGAGATGTGGGTGAAATGATGGAGGAGAAAAAGAAAACGTAAAGGCACTGAAGTAAATATGCTCGAGATTTAAGGATCAAAGCATTAAAAAAGCATTTTGATTTAATTTAAATAAACTTATTATGCATGTACAGTATGTGTATCTTTGCTTTTAATCTGAAGGATTAAAGAAAGGAATAAAAATCGACCTTTTTATGTGACCTGCAAGGAAAATAAATAAAGAGGAGACTTGAAATCATTGATGGTGCGACTGAGCCTGCTCTGTATGGATGGATGGTTTCATTGACTGATCAATATGCATTTATGCGTCAAATGAAGTTTTATAACGAGGTTCAGAGACAAAGACTACACCTCGAAGACGTCCCATTTCCACACACTTACTCAGTACTGATCTTTTAACTGACTGTCCTCCATCCCTTCATCCCTTGACCCTGATCTCGTCAACCCTTTGTCCCCTCATCCCCTCATCCCTTCATCCCTCTTCCTACATCATCTTGGCTCTCCTCCATCCATAATACACAGTGAACTATTCTAAACCCAGTGTCTTAATTGGCGTGGTCTTTGTTAGTCAGTTAAAAAACTTAATAGCAGACACTGGTGTCTGACTCCATGTTTAATGTATGATGACCATGAAAAAGAGTCCAAGGCCTGTGTCAGTCTCTTAGTTCTTCAAAAAGAAGCAGGAGGGCAACAGGAGAGTTTGAAACAAATGGAAAAATAATGACTTGTTTATCAGATCTGGTGGGTCAGTGGCGGTTAATGATGTGGCCAGTGTTCGTGGGGAAATAAGGAGAAATCAATCTGTCCCGTCGGCTTGAACAGCTACAACAAAAACACACAATAACTATAACGTTACAGTCTTTCAGAGGCTGTGGCATGTTTAAGTGTAGAGTTAAGATACTGGCATCATAAAAAACATCATGCCTGCTTGTTGGTCAGAGCAGATCAATAATGCTCCAGCTAATTTTTGGCGCGGCCACTTTCAAAGAGGTTCCTTCACATCTTTGCTCAAGATATCCGAGTACAAATGGTTCTGTTGCCTCTAAATCACAGACTAGAGACGTGGGGCTTTGAGAAAATGTCTGCTTTTCTTTGGTATATTGTCAATATTGGAGTTTCTGATCAGTTTCCAGAACAGAAATTCAACAGAAGTCCAACAGGCTTCTTCAGTTCCAAACCGAGGAAGCCTTTGGATGAGAGGCGAAACGTCTTCTAGAACTCTTCTTCTAGAACTCGCCTACGACAAGCTTTTCTACAAATCCACATTTTCACTAAATGTATCTGTAATCTGATTACATCTTTTCTATCTGTAACTGTAATGAAATATAATTACCAAACCTGGCAGCATGTACAGTTTACCTGCTGTCTCCCCCTAAAGATCTCTTGACAGCCTCTATAAAAGACAAAAATAGGTCGAGGAGGAGAAAAGTAAAATTTAAATGTACAATTTCACTCTGAATGTAATTTAGTTTGACTTTAAACAGGGAATTTGTTTTTCTTCCTGTCTGTCGCTATCAGACCTTCCTGTGTGTCTGTCATGGAAATTTCCATTGTCTGCTCACCTGCCTGTCCATCTGTCTACCTGTTAGTGTGTGTGTGTGTGTGTGCAGGTATGTGGGACACTGAACATACGCTCAAGGAACAGAGCGCACACACACACACACATTCCACACAGCGGGACAGCATCTCTCTCTCTCTCTCACACACACACACACATTGTTCTGGGGAAGGTCAGTCCGGCTGTGTGTTTGGACGTTGGACGGTGGCTGACAGGTGTCACACAGCACCGGGTAACGCACCTTGTTTTGTTCTCGCTCTGTCGGCTCGACAGCCGCGCTCGACCTCCCAAAAACAAAGATGCAGACAGACAGACACAGACACACACACACACACACACACACACACACACACACACACACACACACACACGAGCATTAAAATACACAAACATACAGAACCACAGCACAAACACACACACTGACACTGCTGTGTTTATGTCTCAGGTGTGTGTGTGTGTGTGTGGCTCTTTGTCTGCTGGTGTGTGTGATGTTTGCAAATGGCCACCCTATTAAAAATAGATCATTTGCAGGTTTCTTGGTTGGTGGAATAGACGGAGGTCATTAAAATTCAGGTTAACGAGCTCAGGAGGAAGAGCTGCATTTTGGATTTGGGATCAGGCTCTTAAGCACCTTAAATATTCTTATTTTTTATCATAAAAATACGCTAAATAAACATATTTTTTCAAATCAAAACAAGCCTGGATTATTCAAGCATTACATAAAACACATTAACACCCTGAGCACTGTGTCAAAACACTGTAAAACATTCCCAACATTACATTAAACAGTAACTTTAGCGCGCTGTCAACGCCTCTTAATGTCAAAACATCTTAGAAACCTTCGTACGTCAAAACATCCGTTTCCTTCCTGCTCGTTTAGCCTCGTCTCAAACTTAAAGCTGCAGCAATTAGTCTGACAGAGAAACACATTAGTTTGCTTTGAAGTATCCAAACTGTTGATCCAAAATAAAAAGCTCATTTCATTAGAAATGTCGGCTTCCTGACACGGCGGCAGATATAGAATTTACTGAGACTGATCATCAAGGCTTTAAAGAAGTGGGTTGAAAAAGTGGCCGGCTGTTTGGGCCAAACCTGGTAGCCTTTTGGTAAATTTTAATGCCACAATTCCATCATAAACATTGATCTTAATTACCGCATATTAAAGGTTTTCGCTGGATGTTTTTGAGATAAAGGCAGCAAAGTCTGGAGAACCTGCGAGGTCTAATACAATTATTATATAATAATCTAATATAATTTAGCAGATGAAAGTATCCATAAGGATTTAAATTTTATAGCAAGGTGGAACAAACACATAAAAATGACAGTTTAATTTGGTACAGGAATCAACAGAAAAACACTTTTACACGTCTATCGCTCTCTGGCTCTATTCTTTGATCAACAGGTACCAACAGGTGGGTCAAACAAAGCAGATTTTTGATTTTAAAAGTATTGTATAAAAGAGAAGAAGTAATAAAATCAAATAAAAAAAGGTCTGTTGTATTTGTCCAGTGGAGAAGGTCTGACAATGTTTGGTGTTGATTTAGAGTCGCAGGCTCTCAGGCTATTGAAATTATTTTCTACTAAAATATTTATGTAAAATTAAATTAATTAGAAATTAACAGTCACATTAGGTGTGCTGGATGAGACCATTTTAGCACAATTATTTGATCATAATTTCACTAATGAATGAAGGTATTGGTGAAAAAAGAAAAAGAGCTTTTGCAGACGAAGGAGGCCGCCATTAATAAAAAGCTGGCAGCCTTTGAGTCAGACAGGCAGGAAAAACCCTCACACAGTAAGTTAGAGTGTCGAGCTCATTACGACTTATGGGGACACAGTGATGAAACTCAGTCCTGGATTTATCCGCTTGGAACGGGGAAGTGGAACCTCTGTCTCTATTTTGAGAGCCGTTCGTGCTCATAACGCGACCTTTGACTACGAGCCGAGGAAAGAAGAAAACAGGTCAGTTTTAGCTCCACTTTCTACTCTTTAGACTGTTCGTTATTAGAAGGTAGGTCAGCTCAGTTTATGTGAATTATTAACATGCTCACGGTGGTCTTTGGAGTGGACAGACGGTCAAACCAAACTCCATTCTAAAAACTGCTGTTTTATGGTCGGGTCACATTTCTTCACAGTAAAAACTTTAGTGACACCGTCACAAAGACTCTTTTCTGATTCACCTCAATTTACAGCCACAATCGGCTCACATCTCAGTAACATCATGAAATAACACGACAGACACATGCAAACATCGAGTGGGTCGGCAGTTACTGCACTTTCTGTTTGCATCCTGACATAAACAAAACCTAAAAGTGCTGTGGAGTTGACTTCTATTGAAAATATATTTGCGATTACCATAAATAATTTATTATTCATGTTTTTCAGAAGTTGGGGTGGACTCGTCTCCTTCGTCCTCCTCAGATCTGCACCTGAGAGTTTGCCAACCTGATTGTAAACATGAGTAAATTACTGCAAAGGAAACAACTGAGCTCATACAGTCTGTAAATATATATTAATATTTAAAACCAGGCCTATTCCTGACTGACCAGAACTTCTGTAATCAGGACTCATTTAAACATGATTTGGATCATCTGACATTAGTTTGCATATTGGTCAGAAATGATTGTAAGACATTTGAAACTGTAAAATGACTGTGAGGTTGAAGCAGAGCTACGTTTTCCTTTTCCTCCGACAACACTGGTCGTTTCAGCGTGTGTTAGCAATGTGTCTTATATATGCTGCTGCTGTAGCCTGATATCAGACTGAATCGTCAACTCGTTACACTCCATTTCCATATTCATATACAGAGAATCAGTCAACTCAGTGGAGTGGGTGGATGTGAAGGTCTGGACCCAGGCGAGCTCTGCTGTGAAAAGCTCAGTGTAAATAAAGATAAATTATTCATTCGCTCATGCATTGAGCCCATAAGCGACTGCGCGGCGTATGTGAACAACGCAGCTTTCAGTGGAATCTTTAATGCTTCTGCACAATCGTCCAGTTGTGGCCATCGCCGTTGCAGTTGCCCGTCTAATGAGGATGTCAACTGTGCAATCAATGCGATTCTTATTGTGCTGTGGCATCAGTTATTTTGCTAATATTTGTCAAACACTGAGGACACCTGACTGCTGTCTCCTCTGGATGTGAGGGCAGAACTGATACAGACAGAGACACGTTTCTCCATCATCGTGCTTTCATTGTTATGAAGTGGAAGAAACAAATCACAATTAATCAAAACCTTTTTCTTGGAATCAGAAATTAATATAATAAAGTGGCCGACTGGACTTAAATGTCAGAAGCTCTGATTCATAAAGGCTGAGAGAGAAAGTCAGCACTGCTGCAAACCAGGACTCCATATTTCTCACAATCCTCTGCGATCGCTCATCATTTCCTGCGCGTAACCAATCATGTCAAGTGATGCGAAAATAAATACTGTTAAATTAAGAGCATGACTTGGTTTTGAAATGGACTCGCAGACACTCGTCTGCGTAAACAAAGAGTTTTGTCGTCTATCAAACATTCTGTATGCTGAGAGGATAATGACTCATTTAACTCAGAGGGAGTCGTTCATGTTCCATAAGAAATACAAATTGGGGCATTTTATATGTAAATTTGACTGGATGCTGCACTATTTGCTGACACTGTCGCGGCTCTGAGAGGAAATATTCCAGCACAAAGTTACAAGCCAAGTACGATATGTTTCCACACACGTATGCACAAAACTACACGTCTACACACACAGAGACCAAACCAAACCAAGACTACATCCTTCATTTGGAGAGAAGATAAAAGTCGTCTGTGATGCAGATCTGACAGGATGGAGGCTGAAACAACACATGAAACCAACTGCTGCACATAATGTTTGTCTCCTGTATGAAGCTGCTCCATCAATACTGAAGGAGGACGGCTGAAACTACCAAAATAAAAAATAAGAAGATCAATAAATCACTCAGATTATTTCCATTAAATGCACCAAAATATAAAACAAAATTAAAAAGTAGGCATCACATTTAATCCACACTCTTAAAAAGAAGGGTTCCTGAAGGGCTGAGGTTCATTACAGGTAAATTGTAAGATTAAGAACCCTTTTTGGCAAGAGTTCAGTATAACAGGGTTCTTGGTAGAACCCCTGGAAAACAGAAGGGTTCTCGGTAAAATGCCCCCCTGGGTGGGTTCTAGATGAAACTCTTAGAATACAAAAGGGTTCCTGGCAGAAAGCCCTGTGTGTGTTCTTTTTAAAACCCTTAGAAGATGGTGAGGTTCTGCATAGAACCACCAGGGAGGGTTCTGGGTGGAACCACTGCACTATAAAAGAGTTCTCTCTGGAACCTGTGGGTGAAACCTTTCTCAGACACTTCTGTGTATAAACCTGTTGGGTACTTGGTTCCAAATGGGACTTTTACAAAAGGTTCTACTAGGAACCGAACTCCAATGGAGACAAGTCAGAGAACCCTTCATTGTTATTTGAAGAGTGAAAAGTGATATTTCTGTTTTAATTTGCGACTGTATGTATTGACCTTTGTATTAATTCCTCAATTCCTCAATTAATTTTCCTTTACTTTATTAATTTATTCACTTTTAAATATTTTAAATAAAAAATAAATATTTTTTATTTATTTATGTTTTACTTTTGTGTTTTTCACCATATTTATTCCCTCAAATTATTTATTTATATGTTTTCTTTCTACATTTCTTTCTGCATTTATTCTCCATAATGGCAAGTCAATTTATTTATTCACTAATTTATTTGTTTAATTTTTGATTTTTGCAGTTTCGGTCTTCCGTACAGTAACATGAGCTCATTCTGTGTACATATATGAGCTGTATGTTCACGTGTGTTTGATTAATGAGCGCCCTTGAGAGGGAAAAAAAGCCTTTAGGGATCTGTGGAGCATGAACTTATACAATTAGTAATGTGAAGGATGGTGTTAACACAGCTCCAGTGAACACAGACTGCTCTGTAATTAAAATGCCATTTTAAAAAATTCACTTCCCAGAACGACCAACACGTCTTTTCAACACCGACGCCCTTCCTGCTCTGCACAGAACCATCTTGTTCCGAGTCTGATTTCATAACTCGTCTCGTCTTTTCAGCAGCTGACTCTCTGTGTGTCTCCACCAGCCTTGAATGATGAACATCCCTGAACTCACCACCAACAAGAAATTTTTTAAATGATTCCTGCTCACGACTGCATTATCTCACAGCAGTAATATAACTGTGACCAAAAATTACTGGAAGAAAAAAACAAAAAGTTCTCTATGAAGTTAGGTTCAGTGAGGTTCAGAGTATCTGAAGGCTGATTTTTATAGAGGAAGGCTGGAAGTTATTCTAAAACTGAGCCTTTGAAATGTTTATATGACTTGTAGATGACGAGCAAAGA
>JAJHUR010086825.1:0-14183 GCA_027495735.1 Lutjanus campechanus
GGTTCACGTCTGGTCTCCCACCAAATTCAACTCTGGTTTCTTTAAACCATGAACACCATCTTTCCAAAACCTTAACTAAGTCACTTTAGTTGCTAAACTTGAAAAAGTCGCACTTTTTTGTCTTTGTACTACACATTGGGAACCTGATCAGGAAGCACTCATGTGGGTTGTTTGCAGCAACAGATGACTTATTAGTCCTCAGTTAAGTCTGAGGACTGTGATGCATAACTTCCAAGTGTCCATGTGTGTGAATTTCTGAGAACACTTGGTTCAAAAGCATATGAAAATGTGTGTTTTAATTAGTTGTATATTAGAAATTAGAAATGCCTGTAATGCCAACCAATATAATGGCTCTGGAATAACTCTTGAGGCCATAGTGAAACACTTTGACCCTCTGCTCAGGCACTCATAGGAGAATGTAATCTGTTATGAAAAGAAATATTGTCTTCAATCTTAGTCTTACATGGGACAGACATTCCTCATAAAGTTGTAAGATGGTTAATCTACATCCAAAGTCCTGGATTCCAAAATCGCAATGACCTCAAGGGTCCAGAATGATCTTATTTGGTCCATGGCAGGTAACCTGAGAAAATACACCAGCCAAAAATATTTTTACCTGCCATAAAACTGCATCATGCATTATTTGGCACCACTGCTCACAAAAACGCCAACCTTAACAGCTGGGACTGGATCGCCACATCTCTAACAACATGTAAGGCAGCTGTGTCTTATGGCAAAGACAGACATTATGTAGAAAGCACAAAACAGTAGTAAACTGCCTGCTTGTCTTTGATTTGATTCGCTGACATCGTGATAGGTACGGTGGACAGTGACGGTCATATTAGTCTCAGCTGGGACACATTTAAGACACACCAAAATGAATGTGGCCATGAACGGTGATTCCAAATAACTGGGTGACCCCATCTGAACTGGGAACTCAGGAATTCCACCTTTCCAGCTGGAAATTTCAACTGGAAGTCAGATTTCCAGTTCAGAAAGTTGGAGGAACCTCACCAACCTTGACCTCAAATATGGCTGCTCCGCACATCTACAGTCGTCAAGCTGTTTATTAGCACTTGTTTCTTATTAAATCAATTGTACACGCAGTTCTTTATCAAGCTCAGAAAAGGTTTTTTCCGACTTGTTGTACTGGAATGCAAGCGTGATGTCATTCCCGGGCTTCAATTTCCGACCTCTGAGATAAATGGAAGGCACCAAAAGTCCAGCTGAAATCTCATTTAGTCATCCATTCTTTATTAATAAAAGAAAGAAAAAGAGTCTTTGGGGAAATTTCAGAAATGCTTCTGTTCATCTCAGCCGGCTGGAGGGGCGTGTCGGTGTTTGATTGACATGCACGCGGTCAGGGTGCAGCTTTGCCGTCGTCACAGTGGGATGACGCAGGAAGCAAAGATGCGTAGAGAACAAGAGAAAAAGTAGTTTATTAGTGGTATTGAACAGCAAGGAACACCATCAATTTAACCAGACCCAAATTGTCCCATTTACAAAAATGGAAATGAAAATTATTTTAAACATGTTAATAATTTATTTAAAAAATATGCACTGATATTAATTTATCAGTCTTGTAAATCTTCTGTGACCTTGTCTGCTTATCAAGTGATCCCATGTTGCATCTTGTCCTGAATGTTAAAAAACTCATCACAATAAATGCACTGAAAATAAGGACAGAAATACAAGAACACACACATTTTCAGCAGACGTGTGTCCCCGTCTCCTCGTTCCACGAGGCTCAGAGAGTCCAAACTGAGCTCACGGGGCAAAAATAATAACATTAAAATCATCAGCTCAGAGCTAATCCCACCACGGCCTGTAAACATTTTAATACCGCTGTGATTAGCAGTGATCCTAAACCCCAGACAGCCGCCCTCCCTCTCAGTCCTCCCAGGCCGCGGCTCCTCTCCCGCCCCAGCCTCGGCTCACCGTCCCTGGGGGAGGCGGCCAGGCGAGTCCTTGGATTAAGGCCACTCGGTGCTTTGGACCCTCGAGCCCCAAAAGTTAAACCCCTGGACGCTCGCCACTTCATTTCTCTAAGTGGCATCGGCCTCCTTGTTATTATTGTTAATTAAAGTTGGATTTAATCAAGTGGCTTTTTGGCAAAAATTGCTGCAGTTATATGTGTGTGAGTCGAGTGGGGTTTTGAATTTTGGAGTCTCTCGGTCTGTCTGTATATATGTGCCCTTTTATATCCGTGTGAGAAAGTAGGATGTTGTGTTGCGGGGGGTAGGGGGGTGATTTTTCAGATGAGCGAGCAGATGTTGCACTTTCTCAAGAGGGATTTATATCAGGATAGGAACACACACGCACTAAACGCACACACACAGAGACTGGGCTTCCTGTCATTATGTGTACATTTGAAGAGTCAAAACATCTACACACTGTAAAGACAGAAGACGGAGGAACAGGAGCACACGATTAGCGTGGTGCTTTCAATGAAACATTTTAAGTTCAAATTAAAGTTATGGAATGATGAATGAATCTAAATGCTCACTGGAGATTTACTTAGTGGTTGTGTTAAACAAACTGCTTTCTGGGTATAAAGGAAGACTGCGTTAAGTCTGATAGAAGAAGTAACACAGCAGCCTTACATGGTCTGGTATGACCAGTAGCTAATGGTGGCTAATGCTGGCAAAATATACCAAAATATAGGTGGATGTGGCTGCAGTTTGTGCTGACTTGGTGATTCTTCTCTACTTGTGCATATCACACTGTATGACAGGAAGTAAACAGACCGTAACACACCAGGAGACATGTTTCTTGTGCCCTGCTTTCGGTCCCATTCCACTCACGCAGCCTCAATGAAGACGTCAAACTTTAGAGTGCAATACTAAATCAGTGCAGCATTTTTTAAGTTTAAGGGGGAAAAAAAGGTTCAAAAACTGATGCAGCAGAACCAGCAGTGTCATCTTGTTCATTCCACATCATAATCTCTGGTCAAAGATTTACGTGTGTTATGCTAGTAGTGGCTAATGTAGCCTTGAACTGCCAGCCTCAAGAAAAGATGAGGAGTGAGCTTCAGAAGTCTGATGAGCTCACTTTAATTGCCTCGAGTGGCATCATTTAGGTAGTTCTTATCACCCTGATGTTGGTTCAAGTGTTCATTTTTCTGATCAGTTTGATTTTCATTAGTTATTTGGTGATATAAAAATGGGGTTTTATGCCATGATTGACAGTTGAGCACTGGTTGACCTCGATACAGCGGCTCCAAAACTAGTCACTAGTGCACAGACTCTGGCTTCAAATAATAGCACTCATATCTGTGTGCTTCAGTTTTGTACAGTGGGAGGACCTGGACAAGCATTGGCTTTCCTAAGACTTTAAGTTTTCTTTAGTTCCGTCCTGTTTTCTGTCATCTGGTATACAGTAGGAGTGAGCAAGACCATCAAATGCTGTGTATGAACTTCTCTATTATGTTATCAAGATGTCTTTATAATGTGATATGGTACATTTTCTGGAAAATCAATTGAGAGACTGTCAGCTAGATGGAAACCCTTGTACTCCATACAAAGGCCATCAATGAAAGCCCTCAACACCAGAAAACAGAAATGGTGGAAAGTTGCTGGGGTATTCAAACCCCAACCTGTAAAAAAAAAACAAAAAAAAAACCTAGATGCAACTGAAACTTCATCAAATTGATGCCAGATTTATTCTGACATCCAACACTCCATTAAGCAGCCAGGCTCAATGATTTGCAACATTGCAACAATGGTCGAGGGCACCCAGAAACATTGAAGAGATAATTATTGTGGTCTAAACTGTATGGTAAACACATACACAGACAGTATATTGTCTTTCATATCACCCACCACTAACCTGGTACATGTGCTCAGACTCCCAGTTAACAGTGTTTTGGGGATATGTTATTGTTTTCACCTCTTTCAGCACTCGCCCGAGTCTTCCCCCAAGTCACCAATTAGTCCTCAGCAGTCCACCAACAAAGAAGAAGCAGAGCAGGCCAGAAGAGCCAGTCTCAAGAGGCCATCAGGCCTGTCCCGCAGTTCAAACCTGCACCGAACCGGAAGCATCAAAGACCTGATCATTAAATTCTCTGGTCTGGATCCCGTCTCTCCGTCCGGATCGCTGCAGAGCCCCTCTTTTGGAATAGTGCGACTTTCAAAGTCTGATTCTGTAGAGGCTCTGAGGTCCAAGTCGAATCCGTCAACACCGAGCAGTGTGGGACAAGACAAGAGTCCACTTCCCAGCATCACTGTGACCCCTGAATCCCCTCAGAGAGACATCAAAATTAGTCAGATCACTGCAAGAATCGATTGTCCGGTTGGAGACAGTGCTGAGAAGACAGATTCAAAACCAAGGAGCCAAACACAAACCACAGAGTCCGGTAGAGAGTCGGTGGCTGACTCTGGCATGGGATCGGTAAGCTAAAAGAAAAACTCCAGACCGACCATTCCGATGTCCTTGCATGAAGCGAAAAGCTCTGCATCTCCTCTGCATGAAGACAGCACGGCAGCATGGCACTGCAGGTTTTTTAAATGCATGATTAAAGCGCCGTCCTCGATCCGCATGATGACTCAAATGCATGAAGCCATGGCAAGATTCTTCTGAAGCACGTGTTCTTCAATCATACTAATCAAAGTGGCCTCCAACCTACTGACAAATTTAACCCTCACGCTTCTCTGATTCTTTTCCTGTAAATGAGCTTCTCGTGTTGCCGTTTTCATCTTTGGACTAAAATAATAACAACCTTCATGCTATGACTGCGTTGCACTGCATTTTGTTTGCTTGAGTTTCCGTCTGGATGTTTCCTTGGTAAGAAATGAGAATCCAGCGACCTATTGCGGCATATTACGTGCAAAGGCTTTGCAAGTCACGAGAATCACATAGTCAAATGAAGGCTGTGACGTCCCAAGTCAAGACCAAAGATTTCAACTTTGCATTTCAAGTCTTAAATAAGTGAATCTGTCTGTCTGCACTTGCCAACACAACTTTCCCGCCTGCTGACACAATGTGATTGGCTGCTGTTGAATCGATTCCAACTGTTTTTTATTTTCATGAAAACGACTTGATTCTCTGCACTCTTTTTATGACGTTGCCTTTAATCTTTGGGCTGGAGTCATGTGATCCAAGTCTGCACCACTAAAATGAAATGAACTGTAAAAGAAGTCCCTTGTTTTAACCAAGTTTCCTTCTTTGATCTGGTGGACATAAACACAACACGTAGGATGACTGTGTCTGATGTTGAACTAGGTAGCTGTTTGCTAACATGCTAGCTAGAACAACTTTATAGGTTGATAATGCTGTATATCAGCACTGCGTGCACTCAAAAAAGAAAATCCTTTGAATTAATTTAATTAAATAATGGAAAGTACATACACGTGATTAAATGGCTTAATATCCTTAAGTTTATTAAGTTTAATTCAACCTATTTACTTGAGTTGGGTCCAACTTAATATAAAAGTTGGTCCAACTAATTTTTCAGCAGTAAAATTACACTAGTAAATGAAGTTGATCCAACTCAAGTAAATGAAGTTGGTCCAACAAAAGTTCTTAATGCAGACAAGCCATTTAATCACATGGAAATATTTACCATGATTTAATTAAGTTCATTCAAGGAAGAACTTTTTAGTGTAACTTAGGCCTACATAAAAAAAAGTATGTTTGGGGCTGAAAATGCAGCTGTAGGGAAATCTCAGTTAGCACCTCGATGAAGCCACTATAGCTAAAAATAGTTTAGAAATAAATTGAGAGAAAAGTTTATTTTAATTTATTCCCATACATATTTCTTTCCTGCCTGTGTCAGTTGACACTGCATCTCTTCTTCCATAACTGTTTTTCTTCATTTTCATGCACTTAAAAATAACCCACTCTAACTTTTCCTTCTTCCTCCTTTTTTTTCTGTCTGTATATATTCATCTTCTCTCTGCTGTCAGTCACTGACAACACCAGCACACGCTCAGTGAATTCATCCTTATTGTGTTTTTTTATACAGTGTGCTAAACAAAGTGTTTTCACCCCTCCAGCAGATGTATTTTTATATTTCACGCACGTTTGTTTCACCCCTTCTTCCCCCACCTTCTGCCCCTCTCCTCCAGGAGTCTGAATTTGATTCGAGCAAGCAGCCGGACAGCCCGTCAGAGGAGGAGCCCACCACACCCCGGGCCGTGCCGCCCAGCCAGAACCCGAAATATCAGCTGTTCCTCAACAACGAGATGAAGACCAACGGGGTGAGCGGCAGGGATGCAGATGGTCCGGGAGGCGGCGGGTCGGTGGGGGAGAACGGCCCTAGGTTGAGCCGATGGGAGACCAGCCGGCTGGGGCCGAACCACTACCGAGGGTCCCTGGAGTCGCTGGCCTCGCGGGACTGGGACACTATGTCGGACAGGGTGGGTGAGGCTGACCACGGACCCTGTTTGTCTGTGATTCAGATCAGGGAGATTAGAGACTGTTTTAATGATGATTAGATGCTGTTTTACTGCTGGATATCTGTGATCCCAGAAACACTGAACCAGTTATTAAACAGTGCCATCTCCTGGACAAACACAGCTTTAAGATCTCTTATTGTCCATCCACTTCAAAAAGCTCCATCTTCTCAGTATTATTACTGAACCCTAAACTTCTTATTTTCTTAAAAATGTTCATTTGTAATGAATACAAGCTGAACTCATCTCACAGAATGTCACTGCAGCGGCAGAGTTATTTTTAAAGACTTTAAAGTTTTGTAAAAGACTTTTTTGACTGTAATATCCCAAAGTTAGATTTGTGATGTGTTACAGACATAAATCATATAAATATCTGTAATGTTCAGGTTATAATCCTGAATCCTGTCAAAGTGATAAATGTCATATGCAGACTTTTTCTAAACAAATGTTTCCTTTCCAGTTATTGCACAGCGCCATCTCCTGGAAAAAACACAGATTTAAGGTTTCTTATTGGCCGTCCTGGTTGCCACAAGATTCAATTATACCGGAGTTTCTCAGCTTCTCAAGGATTTTTAACCCTGTTTAAATTCTGTAATTCTGAAGACCGCAACAATAAAAGCTTTGGCTAATAACATGATGGTTGAGAAACTCTGAATTATACAGTGACAGAAGTCTTAAATCAAATCAAATCTTATCTGATCAATATAGACACATCTTAGTATTTACACAGGTGTGTGTGTGTGTGTGTGTGTGTGTGTGTGTGGTGTGTGCGTGCGTCTGCAACAAATAAATAAACTGACTTGATTCACTCTGTAATTTATACAAATCATTTGTAATTAACAGCCAATAATATTATCACCCTCTTAAAGTAATAAATGTCCTGTTAGTGTCATTACTTGTCTGCCACTTGCAACAACATTTTGGCGTAATCACATTAGAGCTTTTTAATGCTTTTTATTAATGATTTTCATTTAAATTATATTTGAATAACAACTTAGAAAATATTCTAAATCAGTGTTAAATTGATTGTATTAACAGGTCTGTTTAATTAAAGTAGAAGTTTACAACATTGTCTTTGTTTCTGCTTTATTCTATTTTACAGTATATCAACGTAAAAGCAAATCGATAATCGTGGCTAGATCTACACTTTGACTCCTTTTATTATTGATTGGAGCTATAAAATTACTTATGTGTTTGTTTGTTTACAGGCTGGTGGTGTTGACAGTCCTCCCAGGGTTTTCAACAGTCCATACGCCACGACCACCTCCATGGAATACAACCCCATGTACCGCATGTCTGAGTTCAAGGTTTGTAAACTGAAAAACTCTTTCTTATTTCTATATCTTAGATTCTTACTTAGAAGTTTGTTTTACTTCTTCACTTTATTGATATATATATATATATATATATATATATATATATAATACTATATTTTATAATCGTTTTTTTAACCCAAAGTCTATTTCCATGTGCTTGCTTGTCAAACCTTTTTTTTTAAGCGTAAGATACGTTTTGTTTAACCAGAAACAGCAGATTTATTGCTCTCAAACCCACCAGACCCCATCTGTAGAAACAGTAATTTTATCATTACATCATGGTCATCTTCATTCAAACATAATAGAAACAAAATAAAACTCACCAAAAACATCTTGGCTCATCTTTGCACTGTTCCAGCAATCAACAACTCTGGTGTGGTCCAAATGAACCTTTTATTCACTGGTTCAGATGTGAAAATATCAGGAAGAGGAGTGAGAGAGAGAGGTCGGACAGCAGCGGAGAGAAGAATATTTTCACATCTAATGTGGTGAATTAAGGACTTATTTCGACCAAACCAGAGTTGGTGATTGTTGGAACAATGGAAAGACAAACCAAGACAGATTCAGTGAGTTTTATTTTGTTTCTGTCAAATTTGATTGAAGTTTGTTTTACGATGATAAAACTGCTGTTTCTGCAAACAGAGTCTGGTGGGTTTGGAGATACCAAAAAAAAAAAAAAAAAAACTGTTTCTGGTTAAATAAAACGTATCTTATCCTTTACATATTGTTGTCAGACATTTACAACTTGGGGAAATAGGATGCAGGTTAAAAAAAATACCATAGTTACCCTTTAATAAATTTACTACTCCAAATTTTGACTGAAATCAAAGTTTTGTAACTGCAGGACTGCTGTTTTAAATGGAGGTTCAGCACCAGCAGAAATGATTGAAAAAGCTATGGAAGTTTTGCATCACTGCACTTCTTTCACATACATTCACACACAGTGGCTCTCACAGTCCTCTGACTATAGAATCTGACACACTGCAGGATAGTGACCCTTCTCTGTGCCCCCCACCTCCTCCTCCTCCTCCTCTTCCTCTCCAGGTACAGGGTGGACTCTCTCCTTCCACCTCCGAGATGAACCTGTACAGCTTCAACAGCCGCAGCACCAGTCCTGTGGGCATACCCACGCCCACCCTCACCTCCCCCCGCCCCCGATTCTCTGCCTACGACACTCTGTTGAAGAGGAGGACTGAGCTCAACAATCCTGTACGTTTACACACGGACACACAGATAACACACACCATCATGCTCATGTTTTTCCATGTTTTTATATATGTGTATATTTTTTTTTAGTTGCCACAGGTGGTGCCCTCCACCCACTACAGCCTGCGCTCTGCCACTCTGGGGGCCCCCAATAAAAAAGACTACATCGAGGAGCTGACCAAACAGATGGACGCCTGCCAGAGGGTAGGCCTCGTCTGATGCATTTTGGGATTCAAACATATGTAGTTCTGCTGTGAAAACGCAGGTTGTTTCCATAAGTAAGAATCAACAGATGTCAGATGGTTGTCAGAGAATAATGTCCTCCTCTTTAAACAACTGTAACAGAGGTCTAGAGCCCGAATGTCTGCTAGTAGAGGTTTTTGGGATTTGAACCAATGTAATCACAGCTGATGTTAAAACGTGTGTGTGTGTGTGTGTGTTCTCTCCAGCGTAACCAGTTCCTCGAGGCAGAGAGTGTGGAGATGGACAAGGAGAGGAACCAGATCAGGTCAGACATGTTATTCTTCATTCTTTCTTCTTATTTTCCTGTTTACTTGCTTTTTTCTTTGATTTTTTTCTTATCGTCTGTCTCCCCTGCTGTTCTTCTTCTTGAGTCTTATTTTCTCTTTATTATGAAACTGTCTTTAAAGAGTTACTTAATACAAGCTGACAATCTCTGACATCCACTGGTTGAATCTGTCACCTCGCTGCGTTGATGTAAAGTGGGTTGGTTTGTACATTGTGACATCACTGGTGGGTGTGGTCGTGAGTGACAGATTGCCAACCTTTAACCAGATGATGTTTGTAAAATTCTGCTTTTCACCTTTGTGACTGCTTGAAGAATTCATATTAAGTTGATGTAACTCTTCAGATGTGATCTTAAGATTTTCTTTTAAGATCTAATTAACTTAAAGGGATAGTTTGGATTATTTGAACTGGGAATGTATGAGGTATTTATCCATAGTCAGTGCATTACCCACAGTAGATGGAGGTCGCCACAACCCCAGTTTGGAGAAGCAGCAGGAGTACCGGTGTAGGCAGCTAAGCAATGAACTGCTGTAGACAGGGTCAGCAGAAACACATATTTTAGCCATCTAAATCTAAATCTAAATCTAAATCAAGAACAGTTTAAGTGTAATGCTGTAGAAACCGCAAACTCCTGTGGACTCCTTTGGCAAAAAGCAGTAATTATTACCCTGCAGGACAGGGGAGTTGCTGGTCTATTGCTGCTTCGTTCCATTAGTTTGTTTGTGTTGTTGTGTGACTTTGATGCTTTAAAGGGTAGTTCAGATTCACCAAAGTCGCACAATAACTCAAGCAAACTAACCGATCAAGGCAGCAGTAGACCAGCAACTCCTGTGTTCTGTGAGGTAAAATGACTGTTTTTGCCAAAGGAGTCTGGTTGCTTTTGAGAGAGCGATATTTGGCTTATACTTGTCAAAAAAAAAAAAAGGTTGTCTGGCAGCAAAATTAAGTGGTGAAAATATATTTTAAATATAATGTTCTCCTCAACTCCTCTCGTTCCTCTGCTTCACTCCACTCGCTGGCGTTTTGACTCGGTCTGATGAATGAATGTCTCCCTGCACAGGTTTGAGATGCGCGGCCTGCTGGTGAACAATGAGGACCTCCTGAGGACCAACACCCAGCTGTCCAATGAGCTGAAGAAGTTGAGGGAGCAGATGATAGAGATGGACAGAGAGCACCAATCCATGGCTCAGAAATACAGAGAGATGGAGGTGAGAGCAGATGGATGGATGGATGGATGGATGGATGGATGGATGGATGGATGGATGGATGGATGGATATTAACTGTTTTCCTGTATGCTGCAGATTGAGGTGAAGGAGGCCCGTGACTTGATGGTGGAGGCCAACACTCAGGAGTACGCCTTCAGTTTTCTCCAGCAGAATCTGAAAAGCAGGATCCAGGATGCTGAGGTACACTGAGCAGCAGAATTTGCAATATTTTAACCAAGTAACACTAATTGATTGTGAAGGGGTGTGCATAAGACTGTCATTTCACTGTCATAACCATGCCATGACAATGAATCTGAAGGATATGAATGTTTCTGACTGTTGACATCAAGTGCCATTTGGTCAGTTAAGTCATTTTTAATGCAGTTGACATTATTTGAGATGTCTTTGTCATGACAACTTGGCATTAGAACTTTACATAAGTCTTTCAGTTAAATCACTTTGGTATCATACTCGGTATTCATACAGCTGTCGTGACATAGTTGTGACGGTGTAATGACACTCTTATGCACTCCCCTTCAGGTAAAGTGTTACTACACTAATTTACACTCTGGACTAAAGGTCAGGTTTCACAGCTGCAAGGGCTCGACTTCGATTCCACATTTTCATGTCACTCCAAACTGTCAAAAAAACAAAAAAACAAAAAAAAAAACCTGCAACTGCACTTTTGATGATGTCAGATATTAAACAACAGGTTATATGAGGAAGCAGAGCTCTGACCTGTGCATGTGTGTGTGTGTATGTGTGTTTGTGTGTGTTCAGGAGAACCTGGAGAAGCAGACGCAGCACGCCCAGACTCTGTCTGAGAAGCTGTGGCTGGCAGAGAGACAGCTGGAGGAGATGGAGGTGGACAAAGGCACCAGAGACAAGAAGACGTCCGAACTGAGCAGCACCATCCTCAGACTGGAGACAGAGGTACAGAGACAGAGACGGTGTCTCTTAACCCTCCTGTAAAACAACAATGTACTAATCATAGATAGATGGAGACAAGGACTAATATTTTATTTTCTGTAGTTGTGATGAGAAGCACTCATTGATTTCCCGTAAGATAACTGATTAAATCTGAACGACAGGAAAACCTGACAAGGGTCCAAAAAACTCAGGAGGGAATCCAAAGGTGGGACCAAATTATTGTTTTGCAAGTCACAAGTTAGTCTCAAGTTAATGCACTCAAGTCCCAAGTCCTAAATGATAAGTTTCGAGTCCTAAACAAGTCATAATGCACTCTTCACCAAATGTAATGCCATTTTAACAATACAGCCTTGACTTATTCTTTGTGCAGCTTCAAATGTTGAGCTAATTTTTGACCCACATATTTTGCAAAAAAAAAAACTTTTGTACGTGGATTAAATTATCTTTGGTAGAATATTTTCCAACTCAGGCTCAGTAACGAAACGTGAGATCCTCATGGTTCTCTCCTGCGACTTGATTGGATGCTGTCAGATTGGTTTCAGACAAAATGGATCTGGGAGATTGACTGTTGACTTGAAGCATCGTATAAATCAACTTTTTGACTCAAACTTTTTTTGTAAAAAAATCCACCGGCACCGTGCGTGTTTTTTTTAGCAGACAAGATGGAAGCATTTTTAAAATCTTACTATGTATAAATGAATGAGATATTGTTATTATTTTAGCATCCAATAATAAAAAATGCTGTAGTTAAAGAACAAGAAAACAATGACACATGTAGGCCTCTGTATTTCAACAAAGTCAAACAAGAAAAAAAACAGACTGTCTCACTTAAAACATACTTGGCCATTTGAGTTTAGATTTCTGAGTTAATGAGGCACACGTGAATGCACCGAGAAATCTGTCCCTGAGTGTCTTTGTGTGTCAAACTCCAGACACAGACAGCAGAGGAACACAGCAATTCATCTATAAATGATAGCAAAAGTAGTATTATATGGCTATTTTGGTGTGTGGTTAATAAGCCACTGAGAACAGAAAATCTACAAGAAATCAAGCCTTTTTTAAAATTTTGATTGTGTTTGCAGCTGAGCGAGGCCCTGCAGGTGTCCACGCAGGCCGCAGCGGAGCTCCACCTGCAGCAGAAGCTGCGTGAGGACAGCCAGCTGAGGGTGGACGAGCTGGAGGAGTCTGTGCTGGAGAAGGAGCAGGAGGTGCAGAGGCTGCAGGCCCTCGTCAACAGACTGCAGGGAGAGGTACCCACAGTTAACATTACCCATCAGCCTCTGCTGCACTTTGAGCCTTGTTAAGATGCGTGTCACATATCTTTGGTGTCACTTTGGTTTTATTTTGTTGGTTAAATTAAACTAAAAAAAGATTTTTTTTTTTTAAAAAAAGCTGCTGATTTTAGCTGAGAACACTGTTGATGTGAGTGCAGCCTCAGGATCTTTGTGTGTGTGTGTGTTTTGTGCGTGTGCACAGGTCTCTGGTAAGCTGATTGATAAGGAGCGGACGCTGGAGGAGGAGATCCAGCTGAGGGAGAGGATACAGCTGCAGTGCAAGCAGGCGGAGAGGATGGTGGACGACCTCCAAATGGAGCTGCACAGCACCAACCAGGCCAAAGAGGACCTGGCCAAACAAGTCAAACAGTTCCAGGTACATCGATAAAACGTCACCCAAAAAATAAAAAATAAAAATAAAATAAAATATCATTAATATGCAGTTTCAAGTGATTTATGTACATGAATATATTTTGGAAGAATTAAAAAACGGAGAAACTGGGGTGCTGTGGTGGTGCAGTGAAGTGAAATATTTTTTATTTGGATTGAACCGTTAAAAAAAAGTGAATATTTGTTTAATTTCCTGAGTGTTTCATCCTTGAAGTGAACTCTTCCTGTTTGCAGCTGTAGATCAGACAGTATCCACAGCGTGTTTGCGTACGTGACCTCATGATTCAAACAGAGATGTCCGCTTGAATTAATCAGTCATGCAAACCATCAGAGTTCGGGGTTAATGAGGCATTAATTATGCAAATCCTGTTTAGCAATCAGCGCGCTAATTCCATAATCCCAAATATTCATCATGTCGCTATTTCTGAAGACACTTAATCTGTCCCATTTCTGAATAACCTGAATGTGTTCTGCTGATGAGGACTGACCTCAGATCGGGAGAGCTGTCTGAGGAAAGTTTTGGTTTTAGTCGCGTTTCGATGACTCATCCTTTCTGATCCTCTCCGTCGTCCCTCAGGAGAAGCTCATCGACCTGGAGAGCGATCTGGAGGAGCTGCACGACAGCGAGCAGAGATGGGCCTCCAAACACAAGAGAGCCATCGAACAGGTGAACACACCGGAGACACGGAGCGATTTAAGAATGTTCTGTCATTTACAGGGTTTTAAAAACACTGATGTTGATGATTCCAACGTCCATTATGTTGCTTAGACTGAGTTTGTTCGTCTGGTCATTAATTTGTTTCTGTGTTTTCTGTCAGATGGAGCAGCTGCAGCTGAAACTGATTCAGGAGAAAGATCTCAACGACCTGCTGGAAACTGACAAGGCCAGCATGGAGAGACAGGTACTGTGTGTGTGTGTGTGTGTGTGCTGTCTCTTTTCC
>JAJHUR010086827.1:0-14212 GCA_027495735.1 Lutjanus campechanus
TGTTTTGTTTTGTGTGTACAATGAGTGTCTTTTCAAGATATTTATGCCGGTATCAACTCCGTAAACGTCTCATCCTCATCCTCCTTGCTGCAAATGTAGGTATATTTAACCTAGTAAGCTATGCTTCAGTTAAACCATACGTTTTTAACTGTATTGTAACATTATATTGTCTCTAAGGACTATAATCATAACAACAAAATAGTGTATGCCATTTGAAAAATAGTAACGTACTTCCGCTACGTCACTAAGATGGCGGCCGTTGAGTGTGGAAAGTGTCCATCGATCCACACTCAATTTTTCGGCCGTTTGAGTGTGCCAATGCAGTGCGCTTAGTGCACTAGATTTTCGCACACTGCTCAGTGTGAACGCACTTATGTACTCAAAATATTAAGTGTAAGTGCAGAAGTGCGCGATTTGGGACACACTGCAAGACTACAAAATAAAACAGGAAGTGACCAACAAAATGTCCAAACCATAACAACTTTATGTATGGATTTCAGTGCATACAAACATATGACCCTGATTAAACAACAAAAAAGTGAAATATATCGACTCCACACAAATAACAGTGCTTCACACTTCTTTTCAGAGTAACTAAACTGAGAATTTTTTTCAATCCAGTATGTTTTCATCACGCCCATGCCTATAATGCATTATAAACAGTCATAATGGAGTCATACATATTTATAATGCTTTATAACAATAATAATAACACATTATAAAGCATGCAAATACCAATATTCAGTGATTTTTTTTTACTTCACTTAAAGCACCCAGTGACCACTTAGAGTGACTTATACCTACATTATGATGCAGTGAGATAATGCATTATAATATGATTCTGAAAAAATGTCAGTGACCATGAGGTATTATGGTACCTGCCCTCATAAGTCATTATAAAATACTTTATAATCTGTTAGAATTATTGTTATAAAGTATTATGAATATGCATGAGTGCTTAAAACTATAATTATACAGTAATATAAGCAGATTAATGTGTAAGTATGTTTATGATGCATTATAGACATGAGCAGTGTTACCACTGATTCTTTAGGGACTCTATGAAGATTATTTTTTAGTGTGAGGGTTTCAGAAAAGGGGCTTGGTTATGGATTTTTCTTTTTATTGAAGGAAGGGTTGTAAAAAAAAATTAAGGGGGCTGGAGTAAGATCCTCTATCATACAGCAGCTTCTTTCTGTCACTTTCTACTGCATATTAGTGGAAGCAAAAGTGCAGTGATGTATGAATACATCATGACTGTGTCATACAAAGTGACAGTGAGAAGTCTTGTTTTAAAGAAAATATTAATACTGCAGGAGAAGGCCTTGCTGTTGACAAAAGTGAAACGAAATATTAAGCCTCCCTCCCCATGGCAATAACTTTTGGTACAGTCCTTTCATTGTCCTCATAATCAAACTGCTTCTTCACTCGCTGCCTTTTGCAGGCAGCTCACATGTCAGCTTCATGTCACTGACAGTCACACCAACATGAGCTCAGTGTCTCGCTCACGGTAATCACAGCTGGGTGGGTGCTGTGCCATGACACCCTCTCCTCACTGCATCCTCACTGCATCTCTCACTGCTGTCTCTTGAGACAGCATAATTGTCTCTTGAGACAGCATAATTTTAAGCTTCTGATGCAGTCATAGCACGGTACATCTTAACTGTGTTTTCTTTGGTCTGAGCTCTTCTGGAATAGTTTCCTTTGGCATTTTAATATTTGTTCATGTTGCCTGATAAGCAAATCATAGATTGTAAACAAAACTCACAGGGGGTCAGTTGCAGCTTGTTTAATATACTGAATGTACTACTTGTTATGATTTTTCTACTCTGGCACCAGGCACGAACCAAACCATAAATTGACAAAAATGAGCACTGTGACCTATATTGATATTGGAGGCTTTACAGCCAGGAGTAATTTCTGCCAATCAGATGGCAACATCAGTGTCCTCATACCTGTACCTATGTTGATTTGGATACTAATTGAAGTGCACTGCAGGCTACTTGTAGCCTGGGAACCAGACGAATCTGTGAGCTCATGTTTCATTTGCTTTGGCAGACCTGCCTGGCCACGCTCCCGTTCAGACAGATTTCCACATGTCCTGGCTCTCATCAGCCAATCACAACTTTCTATTTAATATGAGGTGGGTTTGATATGATGACTGACAGAGAAGTGTTACCGGTCCAAATTGCAAAGTCATATGTCTAAAATCAGACTCTGAAACTAGGCAGTGCTGATCAATTATGAATCAAGCTTCTGTTAGTGCGTTGGCTGTTTCATCCTGAAATGTTTTCAGAAACACATTTTGGTGAGCTGTAATTTGAGAAAGTTTGTCATCAGGGCACTATTTTTTCCCCTGTGTGAAAACAGACCAAGCACTGCCCCAACTTGCATATTTAACTCAGCACTACCTCGCAAGTTTGATTACGGGATCATTTTATAGTTATTTGCATTACTCACGCAAGTGTGTTTGTTCACCCCCGAACAGGCAGCCGTAAGTTAATGAGCAACATGCTAACAGCCAGTGAGCACCAGCTGGCAGGCACCTGCTGTGTGTGTGTCTTTGTGTGTCACCCTTTGACAGCACTCACCAGAGAAGCCTTTTTTGTTTTGTCCGTCCTGTCTCTCTTCTTTCCCCGATCCTCTCTGTACGTTCACAACGTACAGCAGACAACATGGACAAAGGGACTGATTAGCTTACAGTAAACACTCCTGTGTGGGAATATTTTCAACTTGCACAAATGTACACCAAAGTGTTCGTGTCGCATCATTTGCATTGCCTGGCGCGAATGATGCAAATTTCGCGTGTATCCCAGGCACATTTTGGTCTGCACCTGTTAATAATGGCCTTTGGAAATTGAAAATGAACTGTGAGATTGCAGACTAATTTGTCTAACTAATTAGTCTGGTGATGACAGGCTAGGTTACTTGGAGTCTGGTCAAGGTACCGAGAAGTTCCACTTGTGCCCATATGGCATTGCCCTTATCTGAAACAAACTGAACTAACATATTAAACTTCAGTGTTAATGTATCTTGAGGACTGCAGATGCATTGTCATCTAACTGATAATTCAGGGGCTGTAAATGATTTGGTGTTGAAAGTTATCAGAACATGCCCGTTCATGTTCCTGCTGCTCACTCAGGCTGCTGCGCTAAACCTGCAGCCTGTGGAACACAAAGCAGCCCACATCTATCAGCACAGAGAAGGCTTTGATGGAGCGGGAGGCAGATCTCAGCAGAGGGATGGCGTTGGGCCTGTTTTTACAGCAATTTGTGCAAATGGGCCTGTTTACATTACGCAGGATTCCTCTGTGGACCGGGGTCGCAGACGTACCACTCTGGAGAACCATGGGGGCCAGAGTGTGGTTTACAGTGCTCTTCTTGCACTTGGCAATGACAGAGGTGTGTGAGAAAATATGGAGAAAGAGACAGTACAAGGACAGATGCACAACCAAGGCCACCAAGCCCCTAATTTTGACGGCCAAAGTCAATTTTTTTGTAGCTTAGCATTGTCAGACTAATTCTCAGATGTGAAACAGTTGGGAACCTCTTAGTTCATTTTTGATTTCCAGGGGGCATTATCAGCTTGCACAGGTCAAAATGCCTCTGGACTGCAACTGATCAGAGCAACAAAATGTATGATGTAGCGGTGCTTGGTCCATTTTCAAATATGGCATCAATGGCAGTCGCCTGTATTCTCATATTACGGCCAAACAGTGCACTAACTAAAATATATTTCTATAAACATCTGAAACAAGACATAGGCAATGCAGTAACAGAATCTTGATTCATATTTGATAAGCATAGCCTAGTTTGACAGTTTGATCTGAGTTTAGTGAGCCTGAGGCATTGTACTGGACAGACCTGCTGACTAAATGCAATTGGATAGACCTGCAACCAATCAAAAGCAGCACAGAGCAGGGACACATGTGACATGTGACTTTTCAGATCTGGGCCGATAATGCTCCTCTGTCAATCACTGTATAAACCCCGCCCCATCTTGAATAAATGGTTGTGATTGGCCCAACTGGATCCAAGGTTGGTGCAATTCTGCGGGGTTAACGCAATTCCATAGACATTAGAGTGAAAGTCTGTGTTGATATTCCTGAGAGACTTTTAATACAACCACACAGGTATATCGATATTGGCCTAGCACAGCTTTGTCTGTTGATATGGGTATCTGCATGTCGTGTCGTCCAAATTTTTTTTTACAGAACATAATGTCAAATTTACTTATGTAGATTTTTAGTTTAATAGGCAGCATTTTTAATATATTTGATCATTTTTCCTCATTCAAGTTGTTCTATTTGTGTATTTTTTAAATTTATATTAAAGTCCATGTAGAGGAAAAAGGGAGTTTTTCTTCTAAACACATTATACATGTTGCTGAAACCATCCAAAAATACTGAGAACTTTGTAGTACTGAATTCTTAAGTTAGACCCTTGAACTGTTGTTCATGATTTCTGTGCTTAGAATTTTTTGGGCAGACCTTAAATGTGCCAGTGATGTGCTAGAGCCATGGTCCCCCAACACTATATAAGCCTCACAAACTGACAGACAAATGACACCGCCTCCCACTCCCCTCACCCTCGCTAATGGTTAGTTAGGGAGGATGAGGGGAGGGAGAATGTATGTTCAGCGACTCTCTCAGTCCAATTCAGCCCAGCAGTTCACCTCAGGTTACTTCAGTTCCAACAACCCTACACAGAAGAAAAAATATACCATTCTGTCACCGTCCTCTGGCTCTGGTGGCTCAAACATGTCTGGACATGTCCAATAAAGCTGCTCGATGAAGTGTCCATGTCTCAGGTCATAGTAGTATTTGACACTGAGACAGTGTTGTGGACACACCTTCAACGTTTCAGACCAGAGAAAACTGCTCATTTGTTCATAATTTTGATACTTGATTTTATAAACACACATTTATTGTTGCTTTATTGTATGCATAATTTTGGCATCTGTCTGGTACCCAAGTATCGGTTCTGATATCCCTAATATACATAAATAAAGAATATTGGCTGAAATATAGATATCAGAATTTTTTAACTCTCTAATATTGGCATTGGTCCCAAAAATCAAATATTGTTTGTGTTCTAGATACAACGTAGTACATAGTTTAGTGTCATAGTACCACTGTGGGGTTGGCATGGTAATGGGGACCAGGGATTGTTGTTGAATGGCTGACTGGTTGAAGGTCTGTGTTGGGTTCAGCTTTCTGTGAGGTCTCTTTGTGAGGTTTCGGGAAACCACAAGCAAAGAACATGGAGGACAGGAAGAAGAGAGGAGAAGAAAGAATGGCAGAGTACATAAAACAGAACATTTAGCTCAAAGTGTGAATGTAGACCAAAGTACAGTGAGGGAGCAAACATGGAAAGTGTAACCGCACCTTCTTGTTCCTCCATGCTGCCCCCCACTGCCTCATACATCAAGCCCCGTTGAGGGCCTCGGTCCTGGGCTTGATGGTTGACAGCTGTGGACTGTATGACAGCCAGCAGCGTGGTTGGTGGCCTCATCACTACACAGGCAGCATAAAGACTGCCTTTGACGTTCAGACACTTTAAACACTCAGGGGCCTTTAAATTTGTTCTACTACAACCCTCAACTTTATGAGGCTCTTTGAGTGTTCAAGGACCAGTTTGGTGTTTAATGGTTTAATGGTTCAAAAAGGGGAAAGCGGACCAGAATCTAAGTCTATTATTGTAACTCTGTCTATTGTCTTTGCCTTGTTTCTCACTTGCAGCTGTGGTTTTCAGATGTTAATCGTATTCTTCATTGTGTGTGTGTGTGTGTGTGTGTGTGTTCCAGTGCCATCCCATTGGAGAGGCGGATACTGACCATGCTGCAGTGGCTCCATCTTCCTGAAGGGGAGAGGTGAAATCAGTTTGTCCTTGTTTGTCAGCTTTACAGTCTTCCATCTTAATCTGTTCACAACTTTTCAACTTAGGCAGTGAGCCAGGCAGTCATTTGACTCAAAGTCCAGTTTGCATTATTTCAGAGAAGTGGGCTTTTTTTTCAGGATAATGGACTTAACTTTGCATTGACAGATAATTGACAGTTATAAACAACCGATACAGTTTGCAGCCCTCCTGCAGCTCCTGCAACAATTTGCTTCAACCATAGATCATATATTAAATAGGACTTCAACCTGTTTAATATAGCGTCTATTTTGCTATTTTGACTGCAGTGCTCACATTCCATCTGCAATTGCTACATATTGCTCTTCTAAGTAGCTGTTAGGAGTTAATTGTGTAATCCAGTACCACCCCTTGGATGTGCAGAATGTAATATGAGAGTGTATTCAATGAGTGTGTTCATTCCCAGTTGGTTTGAATGTGACATCTTCCGCATTCAAGCTGAAAATCCTGAAATAAAGCTTTCATTAAAAGCAGACCTGTTCTATTCCAAGTGTTAAAAATGAAATTAGAAAGTGCCCTGGTAGTCATTAGTGATTATTACAATCATTGCAATTACCACAAACACATCTCCAGTGTGACGTGTCTTGTTTCAGGCCCTACGTTTACGCCATGCACTCTGAGCAACCAGACACATATGGACACAAAATGGGGCCCATGAGCGCAGAAGTGAGTACCATCTGCATCTGTGTGTGTGTGTGTGTGTGTGTGTGTGTGTGTGTGTGTGTGTGTGTGGGTGGGTGGAAAGCAAATGGTAAAGCACACAAACCAGGCACACAGGTAGACATACACACATATAGTTTTTCCGTGTGTGTGTGTGTGTTGTGTATAGACTTTGGTTCCTGTTGTGTGTTTCAGTTGAACAACCCTCTGAGGGTGATCGACAGAATTGTTGGCCAACTGATGGACGGACTTAAACAGATGAAACTGCACCGCTGTGTCAACATCATCCTGGTGGGGGATCATGGTACAGACACACACATACTGATACAAACACCCATTGTTCCTGTCTTTCTCCTGGACTTCATGGTCATCACCCAGTGGTCTCCCATTTTGTTGTTTTTCCCTGAAAACTCCTGTAATTTGCATGTCCCTCAAACTTTATTATAAATGATCATCATAAACAGATCCACCAAAAAGAGAAGTATGTTTGAACATGAACAGACATGTGGACGAAATATAAAAACTTTCTTTGATCACAAAGTGTGAAGTTTCTCTGTAATTCTGTAGTTTATCAGTGAAGTGTATGAACTACGTGGCAGGCTGAGTCTCTTTTAGCAGTGAGAAACAGACAGACAGCCCATTTCCACCAATATGATGGAAAAAAGACATTGTAAATCATTATAATGAGAAACTTTATCAAAATAATGAGTTAGTATCTGAAAAAATGACTTAGGACCAAACAAAAATGACAAACTTTATCAAAAATACTTAAGTCATTATTTTGAGATACTACTAACTTAAGATCTGGGGCAATTGTAACATCTTACATTTTCCTTCATAACTCACAGACTACTTGAAATATATAAGTCATTGTTTGACATGAGAAACATATATATTCATTATAGGTTTCACTAGCCAGTCACACACTGTCACTCACCCTCCTGTGTGTTCTCAGGTATGGAAGAGGCCCACTGTGATCGCACAGAGTTCCTCAGTAACTACATGACCAACATCGATGACATCATCCTCATCCCCGGGTCTCTAGGCAGAATACGCTCGAGATACCCCAACAATCCTAAATGTGAGAGACTAAGAGAAAAGCTCATTATATTGTCTTTTTGCTGAGATATTACATCCTCTACTTGTTTTCTGTTTTTTTTCTGTTTTTTATAAAATTTCTTTTGTTAATTTTCACAGATATTCTATTATTATTATTCAGGCTTTCTGCCCTCTTATTCATGCAGACTTTTAGCTATAGACCTTTATCATTAAACATGACACAATCATTTATTGGCAAGAAGAAAAAACATCTGATCTGGTCATTGGCAGCATGTACAGTACCTACTGTACAGTGGTTACCACTGGAAACATTGTTCTAAGTGTGCAGTGTCTGAGCAAAGCCATATAAAAACTTATTTTGTGTTGTTCCTGTAAATTATATATTTTGTTCATTATGTCTACATTCATTTGCAATTATTTGCAACAGTCTTCCCTTCTCTGACCATTGTTCTTTTTTCAGATGATCCCAAGGCTGTTGTTGCAAATCTAACAGTAAGTATTGGATGAAAAATACTTGTGTGAAGTGGGTGAACTTAAAAAGAACTGATGGTGAATTTTGTAAAACTTAAGAGGAAGAAGAGAATTATACTACTGAAGCACAACAGAGGTTGGAACCTGCAATAATGGGTGTTGATCTGTCTTCTTCTTTGTGCCAGTGTAAGAAGGCAGACCAGCACTTCAAGCCATACCTGAAGCAGCACCTGCCCAAGAGACTGCACTACGCCAACAACCGGCGCATTGAAGAGATTCACCTGCTGGTGGAGAGGAAGTGGCATGTTGCCAGGTACAGTGCCACCACTGCAACACCAAGTACAAATACATATGAATTAAACATCCAGGATCCAATCTTAGTCCTGGTGCAAAGTCAGGATTTATACGGCTACTTTACGCCAAACAATCCTTTGTGTGAACATGTGTATGAATATAGAACACTGTATGAGATGTTTTGGTTCTGTGAAAGAACACAGTGCATTAATTAACATTAGATCCTGTCCTGCTGTGATTTGTGTGTAAATGCACACCCTATTTCATGCACCTGCAACCAATCAGCTATTAATTAGAACTTTAACTTTTATGCCCTGGCTGGCTGGCCGACCTGTGGATTTACTGCAGTGCCTGCAGTTTTAGCTGTCATCCAGGCATCACTACAAAGCATCCAAATTGGCAAATCACGCATTAAAATAGCAATGTAGGCCCACCTGGCTTTTGAAGTGTGTGAAGTGGACCTGAGATATGGCTCGGTGACGTGCCAGACCCATAGTCCCCCATCACTATATAAGCCAAACAAACAACACCACCTTCCTCTTCCATCACACTCCCTAACAGTCAGTTACAAACGTACCTTAACCGACTCTCTCAGTCCAGATCAGCCCAGCACTTCACTTCAGTTCACTTCAGTTCCAACAACCTGACACAGAAGAAAACAAAAAAACAAACAAACAAACAAACAAAAAAAAAAACAATCCTGTCACTGCCCTCTGGCTCTGGTGGCTCAAGCATGTCTAGCTGCTAGTCAGACCGTCCATATTTCAGGTCATTTTGAGGTCATAGTGGTGTTTGACACCGAGACAGTGGACATGCCCCCAGCCTTTCAGAGCAGAGAAAACTACAAATTTTTTCATGATTTTGAGACCATTCGTTGTTACTCTACAGTGTCTTTAAAGGGAATGGGAGCTTTCTCTCAAATTGAATTCATGTTAGTTCCAAAACATGGACAAACAAACTATGATTAATTAAGAGAATAAATGTAATCCCGTTGTGCCTTGCACCTTAGTTTGTGCCTAGGTTATGTGCCGCTTAACTAGCAAAAATGGAGTTGGACATGCCTTAAATGCACTTGTGCTATGCACCTTAGATCATGCACTGTATGTTCAAATGAACATACAGTATTAACAAGCACATCATCACTTGTGGACACTGACAATAAATTGCAACCATAATTTGACCCACTATTTTTTTTTTAAATGGCTGCCCACAAAACAATGCCAATTGACAAAGTGACAGACATTCCTCTGTGTCATTTCTGATGAAAGGATGATAAAAAGAAAGCATAAGCTTTGTTGCTGTGTTTGTATTGTGTTAAGATAATGACAGTGCTATGACAATCAGCAAAAAATCCAACCTACAATTATAGGGTACCAGCTGCAGTGTACAATGAAATCATGAAAAGTACCTGGTTTCAAATGCATGTGTGGAATTGAGCTGCGCTGTACCATGTAGTGGAAACACAGCATTACATTTTTGTCCTTGCTGCACCTTGGACAACAAACCTGTGGATATACAGGTAGAAAACCCAGAATTTAAAATTGTTTAAACATTTTTTCATAAAAACTCTCTCTGTACCAATCAGAAGCCAAATTATTGCGATTATGACAGAAAATAACATTACTTTTTATTCCTCACTAAGACAAGTAGTGACGCATAAGTTTGAGTTTACTGTAAATAAATAAATAAATCCAAACCAGTCGACTAGATGAGATAGAAGAGTTCTAACTAATTTAGTTTCAGTTTGTTGCTGCATCTGCAACCAGGACTGTCCTCTAACATTCAGTGCAGTCGGTGTCGATGTGGCGTTTTCAGCCCACCCATCAGTGAGTCTTTTTACTGCACATCTTGCTTTACTTAAAAACACATTTTATGTCCACATGGGCCGCTATCAACGCATCATTAACACATGAAGTGCTGAAAGGTTTTAAGACGTGCTTTCCTGAGCCTTACTTGTATAAAAAAAAAACCCACATCTTTCTCAACAGTGCAGCTGCTGACACGTTAATGACACGCTAAAATCAACTCTGACAGCGTTTGATGTAAAGCGCCGACACGTCTCACTGCAGTGATTCAGTGACAAAGTAAACCATGAAGTCATCTGGAGTGAAAGTGAAAACAAACCACCTCAGCTAACCATGCTGTGTGTTTGAGTGAGTGTGAGTGTGTGTGGACGTGGATGTATTACTCATGTTGTGGAGACCTAAATCTGTTTTCACACTCACGTTGTGGGGACCAGCCTTCATTTTGGGGACACAATGCCAGTCAATAATCATTCAATTTTAGGGTGAAGACTTGGGTTAGGGTTAGGCTAAGTTTAGGTTTAGGTTATGGTAAGGTTAGGGTTGGACAAGTAGTTGTTATGGTGATGGAAACATAAGTGTGTGTTTGTGTGTGTGTGTGGACGTGCATTACTCATGTTGTGGGGACGTCTGCATTTACACTCAAATTGTTGGGACCATCCTTCCTTATGGGGACCAAATGCAAGACCCTATAATGTAATCATTCAATTTTAGGGTAAAGGTCAGGGATAGACTAAGTTTAGGTTTGGGTAAGGGTTAAGCAAGTAGTCATTATGGTCAATGTGATGTCCTCTGAAGTGATGGAAATATTACTGTGTGTGTGTGTACATGTTCATGTCAGTAACAGTCTCCTTGCATGGAGCTGTCATGCTGTTTTGGTTGGTGAACCGTGGGAGAGCTACATTCTGTCTCAATACACACACACACACACACACACACACACACACACACACACATACATGCAGGGCCACTAAATGAAAGAGATCTTTGAGGTTTCTGTGCAGCTCAGATAGACAGACAGGCTAATCGTTGGCACTGGAGCTGTGAGCAAAGTGCTGGAGAGTTAACACTCACACACACACACACGTACACAGGCACATATACATTAGTCAATGTCTGTGTAAATCTCAAACCAACTAACTGTTCACACCAAATGAAATACTGAGTTTGTCTCATTTCCCCGTCAGCTAGTGATTTACATTTTTTACATGCTTGTGGCTTCACCCCCCTAGACACGCACACACACACACTTACACATACACACATATTAAGGTGTATAACTGGAAGCAGTGTTTTAATGGACACTTAATAAGAAGTGGCTGTTTTTCAATTAGGGGACTGTGGCTTGAGTTGTGTGAAGGAGTGGTTGTCCCGGTCTGAGGGCTGAAGGAGGTGACTACTGACGACATGCTGCACCTCAACTGTATGGAACACCAGAGTTTAACCCTTTAAACCTGTGAGGACTAATGGCATCCTGCATCTGGTTTTTCTAAACCATCCACATATTTGACACAGAGTATGAGATTGATTAAGGTAGTCATTTGTTGGTTTTTTGAATTAGGTGCTATGTGACATTTGTGGCATGCACCCAGAGATCACTGTGAGGTCAGTATGTTAGTTAGAAAAACCCTGTATTGTTCTGTGCTCTTTCTTCCTCTTCTACCTCCTCTTTTGCAGCCACTTTGACCCCACGTCACAAACATTTGACACTTGTCATGCACACACGTAGAATAACACCCGAGAAGATGTTATGTTTTGATGGACAAATCTAGGCGAATCAAGGTAAATCAAGGTAACTCTAGTTAAACAAGGTAAATCTAATAAACAAATGGGTATGAGCATTAACTATATGGGAAAAAGTAATTTACTGAAAATATTATCTTAATTTCAAGTAAGTACATAATTAAACTTGGGCTGTTTCCAGTATAAACCTTAGATAACTACAATTGTAACTTTAATTTATGGGTAATAGAGGAATTGGTTGCCTACATTCCTTGAAAATACGCAATTATATGAGTTATTACCAACATAATTATTACTTAGGTTTTTCTTAGTATTTCAGTTGTTGTGTCTAAGTGTTTACCCACTTATTTAAAATTTGGTAATTACCCAACAACACGCAATGATTTAACCAAATATTTACCAAGTAAATACCTGGTAATTAGGGGGCAGTAAAATGAAGGGTTACACATGTTTTTAGGTGTCAGTCAGCCTGAACAGTTTGTTCATAGGTCCCCTGAGGTCTAGATTGCAACATGTTTTGTTTGTTTTTTAAACAACTTTTTGAAAAATGTCATTCTCCTTATTGATTTGTCTGATGTGATCACAGTTTGGTATGGGTGATGGATGGGTGCCCATCTGTGGGAACTGGCATATATATGTATGTATATACATATATATGTATATGTACATACATACAGTCATTATATTATTCATTCATTTTGATTGAATTCATTACAGGAAGGTTCCTGAAGGGAGGAGGCACTGTGGCTTCTCTGGTGACCATGGATATGACAATAAGATCAACAGCATGCAGGTAGTCTTGATCATCTACTGTGTAATAAGGAATAAGGAATGTCCTGCATAGCAGCACAGTTTATACTATCATTTTATATACTACTCTATTGGCCTGTAGGATAAAGTAATGGTTTAATAGCTATAATAGTAGTGTACATAATAGTATTCATAGTGTTGGACAATTATATTAAGTCTTAAACCTTTTATTTACTGTACCATCAACTTTCATTTTCAGACTATTTTCTTGGGGTATGGACCTACATTTAAATATAGGACCAAAGTTCCAGCCTTTGAAAACATTGAGCTCTACAACGTCATGTGTGGTAAGGATGATTTTTGTGTCCTCTTCAATGTGCATGTTGACTTTACTTTTCACTAAAATCAAACATGCTTTCTCTCACCCTCAGATCTTCTGGGTCTGAAACCAGCTCCCAATAATGGAACTCATGGCAGTCTGAACCACCTGCTCAGAGCCCCCCCCTACAGACCCACCATGCCCGAGGAGGTTTCCAGGCCGGCAGCCTCTGGTCTTGTTCCTGCAGGAGCAGACGACCTGGGCTGCAGCTGCGACGACAAGGTCAGCCATGATGACTCAGTGGCAGACCTGGAACCTGCTTTCTGTAAACTGCAGAAAGGAATACTAGTCTGTAGGAGATTGGTTTGTCTGTCAGCTCACCTAGATTAGTGATAACAACAGTGACACCAAAGTCATCCTGGTCTTCATCACCTGCCCCAGTTCTATGTGTTAACACTTTAACATAGATGAGGGTAGGTGATAGTAGGTACACTCAGCCTGTCCTCACCAGAAAAACGGGCATATACTGTAGGTCTCCTTTACAAGCATATTAATACGAGCCATTTACATTTACATTTACATTTATTGTAAGATGGCGACCTTCAGGTAAAAGGATGTGTTGGGTAATTATTTGTGATGTTATTACAACAAAAAATATGTTTTAATAGACTAGAATGATCCTGTCAAGGACAGGTCTATTCATTATTTATTTATTTTAAGGTTTGTAATTTCCCAGTAGTGTTTCTTATGTATTCAAATCCGCAAAATCAAATTTTGGTCAAAGTTCCTGATGTAAGTTCCTCCCTGATGACGTTGTCACATAAACCCCCCTGGATGAGGGAGGGCAGGACATCAGCACTCTAGCCTGTCACTGCTTTTTGGAAATGCAGATGGAGTCGCCCTTTAAGTCTGAAACTTTAACACATGACATTTGTCATGTGACATGTGGCCTGATGTTAATGCTACAGAGAAAGTTGTGAACACAATTTGTAGTTACAACATAGCTCGTCTCTTTAGACCTCCAATCTGCCAGTGAGTCCTTTCCTTGTTTTCATAGGACATGTGAGCCATCACTGCACAGTAAAACTTGCAGCCTGCTTGATAGTTTTCACTCTGTGAAGCTGATAAGATTTCATTGCATTAGATTTAGCAGTATAAATCTACAGATCATATCATGAAGGACAATTTCTATAAAAAAA
>JAJHUR010086829.1:0-16473 GCA_027495735.1 Lutjanus campechanus
TGGCTTTTCATGTCAGTAAATGCATGATGTATGACTTGGTGTGGATAAAATTTATTAACCAATCAAGCTTTTTACCATGTCTGAATACCCTTTAGTGTCAGTGGCATGTCAGGACTGTCCTTGTTGTTCACCTTGACTTACAGTCTAAATTGTTAAAGCTGGCCTATTGAGAATAAGAATCTCTTGTGGTTCTTCTTCACCACACCGTCACTTTGTTCATAATCAGCCACATTACCAGCAGTATTCGCCCATTCCCAGAATGACTGTTCTGTTTGGCTTGTGATCGAAGACCTGCAAACCAGAGTTGGGAGGGTTACTTTAAAAATGTAATCCAGTACAATTACAAGCTACCTGTTTAAAAAAATGAATCGAAAAATATCAGCCTATATAATGTTAAGGAGTGATGAGGTGAGGGATAGGGATTAATATTTTCGATCATCTGGTGGTATTTATAATCATTATTGAGGCAGAAGAACATCATTTCAACATTAATAAACGGTGCAGGCTGCATATAGCTCGACCTTCGCTGCAAGGATGAAATGCCAAGTTCAGCCTTTGATCTCTGTCTGACTGAACAGCCTCACGGAAGTGATATTTTGCAATTCTTCATATTTTAAACTAACAAAATTTGTTAAATCAAGTAATTTGGTGTTTTTAAAGTTATGATATTAAGCTGAAACAGATTCTACATTCTGTTCGTATTCAGAGGCTGCAGCTGAGCGCAACAGATGGCTCCCACCATGTGCTCTTAAATGTTCAACACAGTCGGCTTAATAAAGTAAATGATCGCTCATCATTAAAAAGTAAAACTCTTAAACAGTTCTCACTCACTTGTTGTGAGGCTTCAGATGGATTCTTTGGCAGTTTTTGCCATCTTCCTTCAGTGAGGCTCTTTTTGCCACAGCCAGCTGCTGACGTTAAATCCATTGGATGCTGCAGTATTTCATCCAGATGTGTTTTGGATAAACTATAAATACAGTGTTCTTGAAACTTTACGCTTTCACCTGGAATTTTGTCTGATATTCCAAATGTTGCAGCAAACCTCAGTCCAGAGGATTTTATCCCTCCAGCTCAGCACACAATTTACATTTCCATTATTTAATCTTTTGAAGTATTTCCACACAAAGTTGGTGTCAGACATTGTGTTGTGTGTCTCTTTCAGATGGTAGAGAAAAAAGTTACTGTATTAAATGCATTAATGATCAGAGGTGCTGGAATTCATGGCACTAATTAATTAAAGCGCTAGGTGTGATTGGCTGGTAACATATGAGAGCAACAAAACACACACCAGCCCGCATGAAAATGAAATACTAAGAACAATACAGCAACATGCTATGACTTTATTTTCCTTTCCTGTCAAACGCAAATTAAACATTTTGGACTATGGTTATTTGACAACTGCATTTGGGTTTGCTGCACCCCCCAATCTAGAGCAGAGCAGGTCAAATAATACAGAGAATGAGCAAGAATATAAGACATGCCATGTACAGTAAGCATGAGTAGGAGTTATTGACAGGTTAGCAAGCTAACAAACCTTAACTTTAGCTTACTGGATTTCTGTGTATTTCAGCAAACGTTAGCAGTTTGTCTTTGTACCTGTAGATGTTTCCTTTAGTTGGACGTCGAGTCCCTGGATGATGACAGTATTTTCACAGCTGGGAGGCATAACTTGCACTGTACTGTGATGTTGTTGTTCCCCTTTTCTGATTTAAATGCAAACTGATGCCAGAGTTTCCATCCAGTGAAAGCATATTTCACACAGGTCGAGGCTACGCGGGTGGTCATTTCATGTGTTGGTTTGTTGTGGTGTTGTGTCACAATGCATGCGCACTGTGCATATGTCTGCTGCATTGTAATATAATCTGATTACATATTCTGTCTGTACTGTAATGGGTTACAGTTACCTTTTTTGTATCCTAATTACGTAACGCCTTTGCATTTAATCTGTTACTCCCCAAGCCTTGTGCTAACTAATGTGCAAACTCATTTTCTGGTTGCTCCATTTAAACATCACAATCAAATGGAGTTTACCAGTAGGCTGTTTAATGTCTCTTTGGTAAAGGACATGTTCTGCCATTTGCCATTTTTATATTTGCAGTTGGAAAAAATATTTCTTATTTTACTCCTATAACTTTCATCAATATGTCCAGCTTGTGTGTCCATTTGCTATATTTTTAATAGACTAATTGACTGCGTAATTGACTGTTTTTAGTTTGTTTTTTAAGTGTTTGATATGAAGGTGTCATTCTCTGTTAGGGTAACCATTTCGACTTCCATAACATAAACTCGCATCTGTGATTAAGGAGCCTTTTTGAGAGGTCTGTAGTTTGTCATGCACTCTAGCCGTAATCAAGGTTCATTTTTACCAGAGTGTTGCATTCAAAATCTGAAATGCTCTTCTTCCTGCAAGTATAATTGTCTGACATGCTCATATGCATAGCATTATGATCCAAACTCCTGTTTCAAAGTCCAGGCCTTCTCCCTGTGGAGTTTACTTATGCTCAAGCTAAATTAGCACATCTTGCCATTTCAAATAGGTTTCTCCAGTTTGGCTCAGCATCCCACTCTGATGGAGTGAGTAAGATGTAGGGGTCCCTCCACTCTGTGCCATAATTAGACAAATATTTTACAGGAACCAAAGTTTTCACACCAGATTTCTGTAAACATTAGCAAAGTTAGCAGTGCAGCCACAGATGGCAGATGAAGGCTATGCTAGGTTGTTAGCAAAATTCAACAACAACTCAAAAAGTGTTCATACTTCAGGCTTCCATACATACTGCTTGCTGCACAATAGCACAGGACAACACAGTTAAATATTACATGTAATTGAGGTTGGTAACCTAGCTGACTTAAAGTGAGCAATTAGTCCCTCATGCTAATGCTCAGAAACATGATGCCCTCTAGTCCCTCCACTGCTGAAATTGCATACTGAAATCCTGTTAGTTACTGATATCCTAGCATGATTAATCAGATGATGATCAGCTGTGATAGGAGTAAAGGATGGGACTGAGTCTCAGTCAGTCTTAGCAAACATGTGGGAAACAGGGCATAACTATGGTCTCCAACATCACATTAGACTAAGAAATTGGTTAAAAGGCAACAGAATTAGTGTTGTGATTCAGACGGTTACATGTGTGACTCAAGCAGAGCCCTGTTGAAGTGGCACAGTTAATGTATTGGTGTAAAAGTTTAAAAATAAGTGTAAAAGAAAAGGCCAGGATATATCCACTTGTTTTATTTTATCTCTCATCTTTTTCCTTTGACATGTTTTGATGTACACTGTAGGCGACTATTGTTGACAGACAAGCAGTGACATTGTACAAATACTGAACACCCAGTAAATATAAAATCAGACCTCTGTGCCCTTCTGGGCACAGTGAGCTGCAGGTGTGTAAGGAGATCTGATGGGGGATGAGCAGGGAACCGCCATGGTAGCATGTTAGCAGGGACTGTCAACTGAAGATCAGGCATTAGCCAGGATGGACAGCCAAGAGAACAGGCTTAGAATCAGACATCACCCATGACAACTGACATAGGAACATGAGAGATGTTGGCCATAAACTGACATAAATAGTATTTTTGCAGGACAGAATGTTCAGTTGTTGACCTTTAACCTTTTAGACGTTTGTGTGTTTTGTCATCATTAACATATGAATTCACAGTGACCTCACAAAACATGGCCAAAAACATGTTTTGTTAGGTCACAGTGACCTTAACCTTTGACCATCAAAATCTACTCAGTTCATCCTTTAGTCTAAGTGAACATTTATGCCAAATTTGAAAGAATTCCCTCAAGCCTTTCCTGAAATATCTGGCTAATAGGAATGAGACTGACCTTTGACCTTGGATGTTATACCTTGGATAGAACATGTCATCACTTAATAATTTTATCCCAGTTGGTATTTGATGCTTTGTCGTAATTAATATGAATTATTGAGTTATAGACAAAAACATGTTTTGATGTCACTTGACCTTTGACCTTTAAAATCTAATCAGTTCATGGCCAAGTCTAAGTGGATGTTTGAATTTTTGAGATGTGGCATAAATGTGAGGAAATTCCCTCAAGGCTTTCTTGAGGTATGACATTCACAATTTGTCTTTTACTAATATATTTATTTTATTTTATTTTATTTTATTTATATGAAAATATTTGTTTATATTTACATATACTGCAAATAAAAAGAATATGACTGGTTTGACAGGATGTTATAGTGATTAAATTGATTCCTGAATTGATTTTAGGCAAAGTAATTTCATAATATTAAAGTTTTATCACTTGAAAATGCATAAATCTGTATGAGATATGAAGTTTTTGCCACACACACTCACACACAATCTCCGGAAAATGACCCCACGGGTGCAAATTTACACACTGCAGTACACAATTATGACCACTGGGGACGCTGTCTGAAACACACTGTGTGTGAAATCCGGACTTGGTGGGGTCCACTTTTTTTTTTCAAGAAAACCACACTAGGCATATCAGGAGGCCATTTTCTATTGATTGCAATGCTCGTGCCCGTGGGGACCGGGTTTTGGGCCCCACGGGCAAAACTGGACCTCACGGGGTGAGTGATATGTCAGGTCCTGGGCCCCATCAGGATAGAAATACAAACACACACACACACACCTTAAGCACCCTTCCCAAAGTGCTGATGCTCCTGTGCTCTTCTTAGTACCCTGCCGCTATCTCTATGAATAAAGTGTGTCAAACAGTGTCGTTTTGACACCTCTGCCCCATTAAAGGTAATTTCAAAAGCTGATAGTTCGAAAAACCTGCCTAAAATATTTCCTTATACCCAAGTGCTACTGGAGCTGCTTGCATTTTCTCTTTGAGCATTACCCTCCACCTCCCCTCTACTTTGCTATTCTTCCCATGAGAAAAAGGGGGGGGGGGTAAATATGTTCAGTCCATTTTTCTTGATACTCTCAATTCTGTTGCTCATAAAGGCCCTTTGAGAGATATAAATTGCTGTAGTGCTCCAAAAACGGGTTGGAAAATGCCTGAACTGTCTGTTTCACTCCTTTTGGCTGTCTGTCTCACTCTCTGCGGCTCCACCTCACATTGCACTTCAATAGTCAGGTAGAATGCACTGGGAGGAAGAGAAGGACAAAGAGTCGGGGGAAAGGAGTGAGAAGGAAGTGCATCACTGCATGCTAATGTTGACTTTTCCGTTGTTGTGGTGCTTGGACTGAGAGAATTTATAGGACTAATCAGCAAGTTACGACCATATAAACTACAGATATATTCATTCACAAATACAAGTTTTACTTACAGATGTAAAATATGTATATTTTGAGTTTCCTAAGTAATAACCTTTGCAAAGCATTCATTTTCTAAGGTTTAGTTTGGTTTTTGAATGACAACACCTGTCAAATAATTTCCAACTCTCACAAATCCTTTGACCAGCGGTAGTAATGGCTAAGATCTATGCACGATTGTGCCTTTAAAATACAGAAACCTAGCAGCCTTTGTCACAAAGAACTTAGCCTTTGGTCTTTTAATCTATTTGGTGTCCTGTATGCGTTACTTATATAGAATAAATGTGTTTATACGCACATCATATGTAGGTGCAAGGCTACTGTGAATCAACAGCAACACCTTCACACAAATAAGTCATCATTTCAATCTGCTCTGGAAAAAAGATTTGGGATTAAGATTCATCATGCACAAACAGACCGCGGTGATCAATGGGAAAAGAAAAAGAAGGAAAAAGCTAAAAGGTCTATAAGCTATAAAAACTAATCAGAATGAGAGAAATGAATATATAAACACTCAGAGACACATAACTTTCACCACATGTATTTTCAAACTGTATCTCACTCCTCAAATAAACACACAAACATGAGTTCATGAGTTTTGTTTGACAGATGCGCTTTGTTATTTGCATGCATTAATAATCATCATGCTAATTAGTAGTCTGTGTGCATGTGTCTGTCTGCATCTGGGTTAAATGGTGGATTAGCAAGAATTAAATCTGTTCCTCTTCAACATGCAGCAGACAGCAGAAATAACATCAGTCTGCTGATGATAAAAAATGAAAGTCTCCAAAAATTATTTTCACCATTTTTTTAATCATCGTTGATGACGCACTCAAATGATTTACTTGTTCAGTTTCATTTATTCTCATCCTATTCTTCTTGTGGTTTGTTATGTTTAAGTATGATTGCCATAAACAGAAAGCAATGAGATGTTTGCTACTTGAGTGGCACTCAAGAGAAGCTGAGAGAAGTATTGGCTTAAAAAAAATAGAGAGATGGCAAACACAGTTTATCTTATTAAACGTTTACTTCATCTTTTCACATTTTCCAGGAAGTTACTTATTGTGTAACAGAACGTAGCTGGTCAACGATCCATATCGATCACACACCACAGTTCAGCATTTATATGAACCAAGGATTAATTGCAAAATCGAACATTTATTTATTCATTCATACATTTTATTTCATTTTTTACAGCTCTTTGCACGGTCTATGGTGACTACAGTAAGGCAGCCATATCACAGCCAAAGAAGCACATTTCTTAAATTCATTTAACATAATCCTACCCCTTTTTTCACTGATCCAAAAACCATGAGTTTTGTGATCTGTTGCACCCCTCATAGTTACTCTAATACAGGCTGTAACGCAAAGCTCATCCCTTGTTTCTCTGAAACATGAACTTTTACTTAAAACACTTTGCACCTTTGGTGGGTGCAGGGTGATCGACAGTGAAGAGTCAAGAAATATAGTTTTTAAAAACAAACCGACATACACACAGGTATGTACACACATCAGCTCTCAGTGTCCATATCAAGCAGCAGACAGTATCCAGAAAGAAATGCACTTTCCTTATTATTATGTTAGGTATTAACTGTGAGCGAAAGACAGGCTAACACAGGTTGATAGAGCGAGCAGTGTTACAAAAACCTGCAACACAATGCTAATCTCATCTGAATGGCCAGAATAGAGAGGGATGACAAAGACAGAAGAATGGAGAGGGATGGGGGGACAGAGAAAAAATCAGAGAGGGGAGAGAAAACTGGAGAGAGACTGGAAGCGAAAAACTGAACAATGTCGGAGCACAAATTGAAAAAACGGAAAACCATCTGCATGCGTCCACACTATCATACACACACACACACACACACACACACACACACACCCACACACACACACACACACACACACACACACACACACACACACACACACACACACACACACAGAGCATTGCGACTGGGACTTCAAAGCAGTGAGAATGGCCAGATCTGAGCTCAGCTGATGGCACAGTCGATACACTGGCATGTCGGGCATAACAGCGCGGGGCAAGGGTTTCTGTGTGTGTGTGTGAGTGTGTGTTTGTGAGCTTTGTGTGTGACAGAAAGCATGTCTGTGTGTTGCTGCCACAGCAAAAAGCGGTCAAGCTGTTGGATTTACTAGATAAGCATTCTGGATGGATGCTCATGGCTGAGGTCTTTACTCACACACACACTCACTGACACACACACACACACGCTCCAGAGATGATGACAGATCTGGCTATGATACACATGTGATATGAAACCTGGTGTTTCAGCACAACAGAGGTTTTACTGTGTGTAGCCACTCAGATCCAGATAAGAACTTATTGGATTTGTGTGCCATGCGTGTGTGTGTGCGTGTGTGTGTGTGTTTGTGTGTGTGTGTGTACCACTGGCATTTCGTTGTGATGGGAGCCCACAGAGAGATGGATATGAAAAGTTAGATGTGTGAGTGCATGCAGAGATTTTCTCTGCACGTCAGAGGGACGTTTTACACTCTGTGCTCCTCTCTCATGTTCTGTGTTCTTTGCAAAAAAAAAAAGGAAAAAAAAGAAGAGGTTTAATTCCCTGATAGTCACATTTTCGCTCTCTAGTAGTCACAAACATACAAAAAAGACCTGGTAAGATAATAGGAACATGCCTGATCTTACAAGATCTACAAAATTGTCATCCACTGTAGCCGAGGAGGTAATAACGAGAAATGAAAAGGATAGACAACAATACCTGTACAAAGCCGATATAGTTTCTCATGAGGGCTCAGTGTAGTTTTAGTTGACTAAATACCGTAAGATTTATACTATACTATTTATAATATAATCTGACAGGTTTTGTGTCACACATTATGTAAATGTGCCTCTAGAATTTCAGAACTCATTATGGAGGAGCCTGTTATTGACATTAATATTAAGTAAATTACATTTTCTCCTTTCACCTGTCGTGTCAAATATTAAGTATACTACATTTCTTCAAACGTGCATTCATCTTTTTGTTACATATCAATATGAGGACAATTAAACACTCACTATCTCTCGCCTGTCAATCAATTAAATTTAATTTACGATCTAAGATAAGCCACTCTGCATCATTTACTTCTCTGCTAAAATAACTAGCTTGAAAAAACTTTAAGTGGGTTTATCTCTGCATTAATTTCAGAGTGGCTTATCTACAAACGACACCTCAAGTTCATTGTGTCTTTACCAGTGATTGTTGCTCCACAGGCTTTACAGAGGTTCTGACATCCAATGTGAAAAGTCTTTTCTTCCTCTCAAACACTGGCATTTCCATACAGTTTATGCAACAAATACATGCTAGTTTTTAATTTGAGGATTTTATTCATTTAATTTTTATTAAAACCATGTTGGCATTTATTAATGAGAAACTGAGACAGAGGCACCCCAATATGACGGACTTTGACCCCTCTCAAAATGAGCCTCTGTCTCAGTACTGATGGAGGAACCTTCTGACTGAATAGCGGATGAAAACTACTATATAACATTTTCTCGTGTTCACCAAATTCCTATCAATGTGTCATAGTCAAAAATGTCACAAAATTACCTTGTGGCCAAGTTATCCACACAGAAACACATAAAAATGACACCCTCTTGCTTTATTTAGCAAAAGTATTTGATGTGTGAATTCCTGACTACCAGAAGGGCAAAGTGAAGTGTGAGAGTCATTGTTAATTACTGGGGCGGACAATGATGGCGGTTCACCTTTCAGGAACTTACATGAGGATGTAACTTGTGAAAACTGTAAATGTTGCACCAAAGTGAAATATCACTTTAATTAGTCCAAAATGTAGTGTGTGTCTACCCGGAGGGAATACAGCGGAAAACTTTCAGGGCAGTTCTGTGTGATGATAAAAGCACTCAGCTGAGTATGTCTCCTCCTGTCTAAATCAACTGACGACACAAACATGCACATGCATGCATCCGCACGCACATGGCTTATGAACCCTTTTCGCAGATGATAAGCATTGAGCGTTTTGGCAGCTGCTTCATTGCGGCTGCAATCAGACTTCATAATGAATCACTTGAATAAGTAACTGTGCCTGACTTTAATATTTGAGATAGTATGTAACACTAAAGCACAAGAGAAATCAAAAGTGACTTTCAGCTGAGCTTTGATTTGGTTAAATGCATTTAAAGTTCACTGCAAAATAAAACCATACAAACAATAAATAAATTACAGGCTTTTTTATTTTAGATAATTCTCTGAATAATTGTGCACAAAGAGCATCAACTTTTTTGTCCTTGTTGTGAGATTGTTTTGTCAACTGCTGTTTCCAGCATAAAGAATGTACTGACTGAAGTGCTCAGGGGAATTGAAATTTGACCATCTACAGTTTCATGATAGCGCAACTCGTCTGCTGAGGAAGATTGTGTGCTTGTACCAAGAGCTCCAGAACAAATACTTGAGGGACCTTGTGGGGAGATTGGTTTATCAAAATCTTTTCCTAAACTACAGAGGAGAACCAAAACAAGAACTGGTTGTTCTGGCCAAGTGTAAACCTACTCTGACATCATCCATTGGTTTGTGGACGACAGTTTTGGAGCCTAGAGTTTGTCGTAATGGGGGTCACCATCCTGTTTTTTTGTAACCAGAACCTGGTGGGTGATGTACTGTGATTTGTGGGGTGCTTGGTTTTGGCTCGATTGTTCAGCAGAAAAAAATGGTGGCTTGCATGGCCACAAAGTTTCTCATATTACAGCTAAACATTGAGACGTTTCTAAAAACATTTAAGGTGAGAACAACACAATAACATAATCTTGATACATATTTCATTAACAACTGCCTAGTTTGATAGTTTGATCGCCGCCTGGTCACAATCTTTCTTATATTAGAGCTAAACAGTACACTGAAAAGTGTTCCTAAAAACATTTGAGGTGAGAAATAGGCAGTGCAGTAACGGACTCACTGAGAACGACTTGTCAATCACAAGGTAGCCCCACCCTATTGTATACATGCCTTATAGTCTATTTTACTGTAAGCAGGACCATAATTTACTAAATGAACATCATGCTGTATTGAAGAAGATTTGAAGGAAATCATGAAACTGTTAACTGAGGTAATAAATCATTCTGCAAATATACAATCATATTTCTTTTTGGAAACCTGTGGTGTCACTGCCTGCTGGCCATTAGAAAGCATGCAGGCGTAAGGCACTTCCACCTTGACTTCACTTTTCAGACCACTATTGAAGTCTGTCTTCTATTTGTCATGCAGTCTATGGTTTTGACACATGAAAGAATCTGGACATTTGCAGATTTATTGAATTCTATTAAAAATCAATAACTGAATGAAGTCTCTTCAATAGTGTTCCTGTGCTGTGTGCAGATTTTTAAATCAAAGATCCTCTCAAAGAAAGCTGTCTAGAACTGCCATATAACACAATTTCTTTATGTACACAGCCATGCAAACAAGGGGGCAGAGACACAACACACGCATAAATTACAAGCTACACCCACACACATCAGCTGTTTCTGAATTAAAAAGAAATTAATTAAATACAACCTTGCCGTGGTACATTTGGAGAACCCTGCTGGTGATTCACTTACATCCAGAAAATGCATCCCCATTAAAAAGAAAATCCTTAATTTTATTAAAATCATCAACTCTGTGTTTCATTTTTCAGTCTTTTCCAATTAAATTAGAAAATATTGGTGTTTGATTAATTGAGTGACTACACACTACATCTAAATCCTTGAGTAATATGTCAAAAGGCAAACTGCAGGCTGAAATCTCTCTTCATAAATAACTCGTGACGGATTTTCTCTTACTACGCCGGTATCAGAGTGGAAATCTTACTTTAAAGACAGAAAAAAATAGTAGAATAACAATTTCCTCTTGGTTTGTGAGATAAAATGGGTTGTTGCCAAGAAATGATAATCTCCTATCTAAAAAAATATGATTTGGTTTTCCTGTCTGGCATTTCTCATATCTCATTTCTCTGAAGCAATATGTCTGTCGATGTAAGATTATAAAAAAAAACTACTGATGGATATCTGGTTATAGGTAAGCACTTATCAGTTGTACGCAACGTCTGATCTTCATCCATGCTTCATCTGTGTGGTGGTGTCGGCAGTAACAGACATGTGTGGGCCATGGTGTATCTGTTATAATACAGTTGATGGATGAAGAGATTATTGCTTGCGGCACTGGCATTCTGCTGCTCTGCACAAGTGTGTGTGTGTGCATGTGTGTGTGTTTTCCAATTCATACAATAATGCTCAGACAATATACTAACTGACCTCCAAACAACTTCCTCTCGCCTCTTCCCCATCTCACTATCTCTACCTCATTTTTCTCATCCATACCTCTGACCTCATTTGTCACTCCTCTTCCTCCTCTTCTGCCTTCACCCACACTTTGTTTTCTCCATCACTTCCACTGCTGGAATATGACAGGACTTCACAACAACCACACATCTCTCAGCCATAGACAGCCATGTCTGTAGCACTTATAATACTAGACAATCTAGAAAGTACTAATGACCTTCATTTGCTGAATTATCAGAATTCACACCCTTGGAGGGTTGATTGACTGAAAAGCTGGCTGTTCATTTGCTTAATGGTGATACAAATACCGCTAAAAGTCAAAGTGTCAGTGACTAGGGGCCTCATTGTCTGCCAGGTTGCATATCTGACTAACTGGCTAAATAACTAGCTGACTGAAGCGGGTAGACTTGCAGACACATCCTTACAGTAAGTGTTGAAGGTAAAGAGAGGATGGTGGAGAGAAGATCCCCACGGTGACAAACAAACAGAAATACTGACAATATCTGTCCTCTCTGTCTGACGCTGGAGAGTGAGGGTCCATATGTATGATGATGGGTCTCAGATTGTGATTAAACCTAATGAGGTGTATATGTGTGTGTGCATGTGTGACTTGTGAGTTGCGTGAGTGCTTTGTGTTGGTATCCATGCATCCAAATGGGTAGCAGGGAGAGAGATGTCAAAGTGTAGATTTAACAGTTCCTGCAGCTATTTTCTCAACCATTACACATCTATTTCTGACTCTAGCTCTGGGGATAAATACTATACTTCCATTTAGCTCCAGCAACACCCTCTTCCACAATACACACACACACACACACACACACCCCACAGCTAGACAACAGACAAAGCTTAAGGCTTTGATTTGTAAGTTGTCCATTTAATAATTCAAACATATAAATGTATTTCATGAAAAAATGAAAAAAGGTAACGCAACTATTTTTGCCCCAAGAATTACAGCCAACTGTGCGCTTTATCAGAGACAATCAAATGCTGCAGATCATATTTCTTCACTTTTATGTTTTTAAGTTCTTGATGGCATTTTAAGAGAAAACAGATTGGGGGCTTTAAAGAATCAAGACTTTCCAAGAGTTGCTATCATAAATTTGGCTTGACATACTATGCAAACAAAAATAAAAATGAGTCATTTACAAAAGCCTTGTTTGAATGGCATGCCGCTGAGCTGCAAATCAACCTGAAAATCTTATATAAAGAAATAAAATGTCACAGCAAAACAGATTGCTTCAGGGCAACTGCCCTTTCATGAGAAGGCAGTGTCACAAAAGAGCCCAATCATGTGGATCAGAGCTGACATGCAACATTTTGCAATGTTATGTTTCCATTTTAACTGAGTCATGTTTGATTTTGGCTGTGTCACGTTTCGTACAGGGCTGTTTCTGTCTTGTGGAATGAGTCATGGTCTAAACTTTCCTGTTGCTGCTTTATGTTCAGCCTACCGAGCAGCTGTGTACATTGTCTCATTATGTTTTACGATGTGTAAATCTGCCAATAGCTACAGCTAATGTAATAAGAACGCCCTCTTGCCAATGATAGCTGTGCATTAGCATGATGAGGACATCATCTCACAGTGTATGTTTTTGTTATTGTATTTTTATCTACTGTATGCACGATTATTTGCTGCAGCAGTGAACTCATTTCTCCTCGGGAAATCAATGCAGTTCATCTTATCTCTAATCTCCCTGCAAGAGCAACAGATAACACCTTTTTTGTAAAGAGGGAAATGGAACCACCGTGGGATATGACCTTATGTCCTTAAATCGTTGTAAGTGATTCTCATAAAGAGGGATTATGCTTTCATAACTTTGGGTCAGAGGACAAGCATCTAAACATTTCATTTGGATTCTACAGAAAGTACAATCTGAGGAAGTCCACATTTTCTGTGGCATTGAGAGTGTGCATTAAAAGACACGGATACTTCTTTGTAAATATGCAAAATTCAAATTCAAGGATGCTACTTTGTATACTACTTCTGTGTCAGAGGGGTCTCATTTATTTATTTTATTTAGTTTAGTTCATGGTCTACAGCAGCAAATAACATACAATACATGCAACCTCTGCAAGGGCACTAACTGCAGCCAAGAGTGTTAACATAGAGTTTAATTAATACTTCTCTGACAGTCTTAACAAAATTGAGCATTAAACCCTTCTCAAATGGGTTGTAATGTATTTATCACAGTGTTGATGTACTGAATTATGCTAGATTCTACAGGTGTTAATGGTCTCATGTCAGCCTTAAACTCTCTTAAATGTGTCTTTTGACTGTAGCCCACTGCGGTTTTAAACAGCAAGGCCTTGAGAAAAAGACCTTACTTAGCCATACACAAAATGTCTTAGATAATCTTATCTTTACCTTCCATAACTCACAAAATTAATTATGTGGGGCTGACATCAAATTACCAAGGCAATGTATATTAGCAAACGATAGATGCATAACAAATATATGCTGGGTGGCGTCTACCACTGCCTCATTTCCCCTAAGTTAATCTTCATCATACAACCAAGTCAGTCTTATTATACTACCAGATCTATAGTATTTTCAGAAATAAATTGTTATCACAAGATGACAGCGTGAAGACAAAGGCACAAACTCTTTGAGTTTGTATGCTCAACCATCCACAGCAAATGACAAACATGCTACAAACAATATTTACATGTGACACATTATATTTTGTAAAGTCAGTGCAGTGGTTCAACATGGTGGCCTTAAAACTAATGGAATAATGACGCTAACAATCTGAAAAAGAAATAAGTTTACTGATCAGTGACCAATGCATGCTAATAGGCCTACTGTAAGGGCTCAAGGAGCAAATTTATACCAAAAGATACTGTGGCATCAATGGCTTGTTTCCCTCTAGTATTGTTTGACTGTGCCCTGTGAACTCCTAAACCTGACTGAAACACCTGCCTTCTGGGTATCAGCTTTGTGTCCACAAAAGCGTTTTTTGTCCCAGCTAACAACATCAGGCGCTCTTTTGAAAACACTCAGCCGGGGGTGCAGGAGAGCACTTTGGAGGCACAATGTTATTTCAGCTGAGATGCTTTGGTTGCTATGATACGGAATATCTGTGGAAATAATGGTAATTTACATTTTGCAACTACCTAATTTCCCAGATAGTAGCTATGATGCTACTATGATGATACACCTCAGGGCAACCAGTGGAATATACCACATCTTTACGATCTCCATATACTGTAGTTGGTAAATTAAATGCTGACCAAAATCTGCAACATGATGTAATCATTCACAGTAAGCAGACTAAGAGTATGTTACACCAGACAGGTTAAACTTACTGACATTTTCTTTGTGACATGCATCTGTCTTCATTAAGCCTGACAGTGGCCTTTCCTGGATAACTGGATGATTTTGCACAGCTGGTTACCAACTGAATCTGTTAAGTCTGAGGTTGCCAATTGATCCCCGAGTTTAGTCACATCAAGATGTGTGATTCCTAATAAAAGCTAATCAACAGCTCCGGAGGAGTGTATTAAATATAATACAAGATATAATTGTTTTTCCCTTGTGAAGAAATTCAAACACAGTAGCAGAAAAATATTTCAGTAGTTTAAAAGATACAAAATCTAAACGTGACACTAGGATATAAAAAGTAACTGTGAAAATAGCATAATACAATGATTGATTACAAAATATGAGTACATTATGTAGTAAATCAGTTGAAATATTATATATGAGCTTAGAGTAAGTATTTTGAGATGTTACATAGCCCAGTGTGGTAAAAGAATTAGGCTAATGATGTTATGTAGCCTGGAATATGAAAACAAATAATAACTGACATTTGTTTTCTTCTTTAATGAAGAGAAAACTACGCTAATGAATAAATATAATAGTAATGCAGATCACACATTTGCTGGAATTTGAACCTGGGTCAACTGCTTGGGAGGCAGCACTGCTAATCGCTATGATTCTGCGAATACAGACTGACACACGCACCCACTCATACACACACTAGTGGACACTCATTCACACTTGTGTTTCTCTTACCTTTGTTGGAGAGGAATGACATCAACGAAGGAAGAAGGCATGAAAGAAAGGAGAAACAGAGGGTGAGAGATTACTTTATATTCTGCAGTCATTTTTCATGGAAAATAAGATATGTTAGTGAATTTGTTTTTATTGAAATCTTTTGTCAGTTCACAGAGCCAATTTTGTGTGTGTTTGTGTGTGAAATACAATATGTGTTTCTATGTGTTCTACTGCATATTAGTGAGTGGCTGCCACGACATAGATATTAGCTTTACACATCAAAAATTACGAGAAACTCACAAGCCATGGTCATGTTGGACCTTAAAAAAAGAAACTCTGAAGTGTTTCCGTATCAAGACTTGATCTACTGTAGGAAATAGACTTGATGATGCCATGACAATACAGGCATTTTATTTGTTTTAAAAGAGAACCCTTGTGAGTTTTTTGAATACACATTTATCAGTGTCCAAAGAACACCCCAAACAAACCCAATTTGAGTCCAGGAAGCACTCCTACCCAAACATGCTTTGATACCTTTACACATATCTTAAATTAGAGCCGCAGTGATAAGTCAATTAATCGATAAGTTGATCGAAAGAAAATTAGTTGCAAACTATTTAACAGTTTCAGTCATTGTTGCTGTTTTGAAAATGAAGACTCTTTGGGATTTGGACTGTTGGTTGGACAAAAAAAGTAATTTAAAGACATCACTTTGGGCTCTAGGAAATGGTGATTTTATGATATTCTATTTATTAATTGTGAAAATAAATGGTCAGCCTAACTGACAATGAAAATAATCGTTACTTGCAGCCCTACCTTCAATAAACGTGCACACACACACTCACACCATATTGTTACATAGAACAAACAGCTTGAACCACCGTGTTTATAAGGTCAACACCAGAATGACGGT
>JAJHUR010086830.1:0-16003 GCA_027495735.1 Lutjanus campechanus
ATGTATTGTATTGTATTGTTAGCACAATATGACCCAGGATGTGACCTAAAAGGGTTAAAAAAGTCAGTAGGGTCTCTCCTCAGGGGAATACAAACGTTGTCTGATAGTTGTTGAGATATTTCTGGAACAAAGTGGTGGATTGATGTTGCCAGCCACCTTTGACAAATACAGCTTCAAACACGGACCAGACATTCAAACTCTCCTCACAGAGCTACATGCAGAAAATTCCACCGTGTAAAGTGTGTAAGTTTTCACTGAGTCATTTACACCAAGTCCCTGTCAGATTCTCCACGATTAAAACATCTGCACTCGGTTCCGCCTCTGTAATTAATTTGAGTGATGGCTTGGCAGCGGGTGAGCTGTTTAGTCACTTATCTGTCGCCACCATCAACACCTACTTCATGACAAATTACATCCACAACTTGACCAGGATAGATGGAGGTGCAGATAGAACTGCCTGCGGAGCCTTCAAGCATCCGCAAAGAAAGAACATTTGAAAAGAGACGAACAGCTTCAAGCCCTTCTTGTTGTAATGTAATGTGTTTTCCCTTAAAAAAGTGTGACACTTTGATGTCAGTCCAAGTGTGCTCGGAGGCCAAAGAGGCCTCTGGGAAGCAGAGGGGTCTGGTCACTCAGGGCTACCTTTACCCACCGGGGGGCCGTTCCATTTCCGGAGTCCAGGAAGCCCACTTTTGAGGAAGCTCCGTGGGTTCGATTTCTCTCATTTCCTCCTCTGACACCGTTCCTGGTTGGAGTGCAGGAATGCAGCCGGGGAAGCACCTCGGCGGCATCCTGTGGACATTTCCTGACTCCAAGAAATAAGACATCGACGCAGCAGAGCGGGATTGATTCGTTTATTGTGGCTGGAACCTCGAGGTGAGAGGCAAAGTGCTTCACAATCAGCACGTGTACTCGGTCGCAATTATGCTTCCGAGATACTTTCTCAACTTTAATAAGTGAAAAAGAGAAGGCAATACGGTGTTAAATACAGCACATGGACCATCTAAGCTGACATAACCCTATTATACACACATACACAAACTGTCACATACACATTCGAGGACACACACATGCACACACACACAGTAATTTCCTCAGATGGCCTGTAATCTTGCAGGCCTCCATCTCGGCGGCTTAGCCCAGTGGACTGGGGCAGCCGCTGCCAGCTTTCTACCCAGGGCGGGGGGCCCGAAGGGGAGGAGGAGAGGGGGGCACAGGGGAGCCGCAGGGCCTGGAGGAGCCCCACATGGATTGTATTTGGGAGCCTGAGGCATGAAATGGAATAGGTTTAATCTGTTATCACCTGCAGGGGAGCGTCGGGGCCAGCCACTGACAGATATAGCGGTTGAGGTGGTGGTGGTGGCGGCGGTGTTGGGATGGAGGAGGGGTGGGGGGGGGTCGCGGCACCTCAGTCCCCGCTGGTAAATGAAATATCAGCCACTACAGGCGGAGAGTGATATTAGTTTAATTTCTCTGAAGCTCACCTCTTCTGCCTCCCTGCCTGCCTCTCTCCATCTCTCTCTCGCCCCCACATTCAAGATTCAACAGTCAACTTGTGACATTCAGCTCTGCCACATGAACCTTATTAATGCTGCAGATCTGTCCTTTTGTCCTCAATATGTCCATTTGTTTGGGATATCTTCATGATATCAAATATCTTAAAACTGCCCCTGATTAAAATATTTTTGGAATCGTTCCTTTCTGAGAGTTAGATGAGAAGATTGATACTGTTCTCACGTCTATGGGTTAAGTATGAAGCTACAGTCAGGAGGCGGTTAGCTTAGCTTAGCATGAAGACTGGAAACAGGGAGAACCAACTAGCTCAGCTCTTACCGAACGTAATAAAATCCACTTAACACCACTAATTAAAGCTCGCTAGTTGACGTGGTACATCTTGTTTGATAAATCTGTACAAAAACCTATTTTTAAAACATTACTTTGTGGTTTTAGAGGGGTTATTTTTTCGGGACTACTAGGTGCAGTGACTTCCTTGTGGATTCTTCAGAGGATTTGTTACCTTTGGATCGAGCCAGGCTAGCTGTTTCCCCCTGTTCCCAGTCTTTGTGCTAAGCTAAGCTAACCACCTCCTGGCTCCATCTTAACATTTAACACAGACGTGAGAGCGGTTTCAATCTTCTCATCTAACTCTCAGCAAGGAGGCGAGGCAGTCTGTTTGTATAGTCTGTTAAAATTAAAGTAAATTAAAGCACAGCAATACACAGATTTACAATGAACAAAAACTATATTTTGATTTTAAAAAAATATATTATATTTTATATATATAATGAAAATAAAAAAAGAAACAACTACAAATAGAGCCCAAAAAATAAATAAATTAATTAATTAAGAATAAACTCACACTCAGCCAGATATAGTAAAGGACTAACAGCCTCAGAACATGGGGCTCTACCAGTGGAGCTACAGAGGCCCCCCATAGTACAGTTTTAGGTGACATAAAGTGGAAGCGCTCAGGAGGTGTTGGGGCCCCTCATGAGGTGTTGTAAGCATGATTTTAGTGATAAACATAGAGGTGTTTACCCACCTTGTTTCCCTTCAGTGATCGATACAGCCGATCTAAAAATTGATAAGTAAACTCTCAGTCTCATTTTAAAGACGTGGATAAACTGAGTTTACTTGGATTTTTTACCCCTCGTGAATTTGAGGAGCCTTGATTTACTTAGTTACTTATTTTCTTATACATGGAAAAATTTTTTTATTAGATTCTTAATTATTCACAAATAATTCTTGGGGAAAAAAAACTCTTTGGCTGAACTTGTCACAACTAGGAGACAGACACAGCAGCGACAAGGTGTCACAAGCAGACACGGCTTCATTTGAAGTGGTCAACAGCTTGGAAACCACTGGTCTAGCAGGTCATATTTTTGTTTTGAGCATCCTGTAGCAGTCCCCTGAAAAGATGAGTTTAAAGACCTTATAAAGTGTGTGATCAGGACAGCTAAGAACGAGGGAAGAGTTACTGAAAAGATGGTATATTTCAGGATTTATTTTTTTTTAAAGGCAACAGCTGGCCTTTTCTTTTATGAATCTCTCCACCCCTGCATGAACCGATCCGCTCGGCACAGGTTTGAGAAAAATACGATTAACTTGTAGTAGTTTGACGACGCTGACATCTCAACCACAGCTTCCTGTGAAGGAGAGACAGAGAGAGAGAGAGAGGAGAGGTCTGGTTTGACACTCAGGGGGCGTTGGAGAGGTTGAAGGGAGGCAAGCGTTTTTTGAAAGCCGCTTTCACACCCCTTGAAGTGGCTCGGCATCATCTGCTACTGTACTGAGAATGAAGGCTGGGAGTGGGTGAAGGTTACGAGGTAGAAATCGGCAACCCGGGGGAGGGAGAAAATGTTGGGAAATTGTGGCATAATAACTACCTGTAACAGAAGAAGCTCCATCTTCCATCACATTAACCTCTGAGTGAGTCTCCACCTGCAGCTCTTCGGGATATGTCACATAATTTAGGATGCTGTTGCTCTATTTTTTCCTCCACTAGACAATAAACCACCTCCCCTTTAATAATGTATTCATGCCTTTCCTGCCTCATATCTATATAGGAGGTAATGTTGTTGTGGGCTGTTTGTTTGTTATGGTAAAATTGTGTGCAGCCTGGCAGATTGTACAACTGGAAGTGGTGTATTCACTCCCTCTTTTTTTTTGCGAGGCAAGTCATTTTTCGGTTTAAGCTGACATAGCTCTAAAAATAGGTGTGGTTGGGAGGTTGATATTCTCACCTACGCATATTTACAAACTCCTACTCCTTACCCACACACGAGCACACACACACACACACACACACACAGATACAGTACATTCACACAAACTGCTCCACTTTGCCGACAGCCCACGCTACACAAACAGATGTGCCACAAGAAGACAGAAAATATTCCATTTCACACGTTTTTTTAGCTCGAGTTTATTGTTGCTGAGCGTCACCAGGCAGCCTTTAAAAGGACAGTTCGCCACAAAAATACATATTTTTCCTCTGATCTGCAGTGTCTGTTCAGTTCTGGTGTGAGCTGCAGAGTTTTTGGAATTATTCCGAGGTCCATATATTTGGAGCGACATATGCTGCCATCCAGACGAGGGCTTTTTCAGATACAGGTGGCAGCTGCACTTCAGTAGAAAGAAAATAGTGCCTGATTACAACAAGATCTGTGGATTAACCGGATCATGATTTCTGTTGAATGGGGCCGAAAGTTGACTAGTTGTTGCATGTTTATGATATTAATTTAATTATTTAAATGTATATTTTTGGGCCTGTTGAATGCTAACAGCAAATCTCTGAATGTATCAGAGATTTAATTTAATTTATTCCAACACCGTGTAATCCCACTGCTCAAAACATGGAAACACACAAAAAAAATACTTGCAGACTCAACACAATGGATGATGTAGACTTACAAATTAACTCCTCAACCACTTAACATCTCCTTTCCCCTTTGCAGTCCGCCGTGTCTTAATCGTCCCAGGAGTCCTGATCAATCTCAGAGGCTGTATCCCAGTCTAATGGCACCGCTAACTAGCTAATGGCAGCTGCAGCACAGTTAGCAGCAGAGCATCTCTGACTGCCGTGTTACAAGAGAAAAGGTCCGTGTTGCAATGATCCTCCAGACCTAACGGCAAAGCGCAGCTCCCAAGTGGAGTTTCAGGTGTTTTGTTTGTTTCTGCAACTAATGATTACACGAAAACTTGGTCGACTAAAGATTTATAAAGAATTTGTTTTGGCACTTTGAGCACCATAAGCCGATCGCCAGAGTATTAAAAAAAAAGATTTTTGGGTGAACTGTCCCTTTAAAGTTTCACGTCATCCAAAAATAAGTCAGTTTCTCACTCACGTCAGGGGTGAAAAATACACTCAGCTGCAGCTCGCTCGCTCCAAACAGCACTACAAAACACACACAGAATCCTCACAGTATGTGCTGTCAGTAGCACAAGAGGAAGCAGTGGTCAACTGGTGCTTGGCAGGTGTAAATAACCCCCCCGACACACACACATTCACACACACCACCGTCACTCGACGTGTCTCTGTGATGCATGAAACAGCTCCCATGAAGGGGAAAAGGCACCCCATGCCCGGCTACGTCTTCTCATGGCGGGGAAGCAAAGCTAACAGAGCGGCCTTCGCTTGCATCACCACATCGCTATGCGGCCGCAGCACAGCAGGTCCACTATTGTGATTGCAATCAAGCATCCCCAGACAACTATCACAACCAACTAATTACAGGATTAGGTGATCAAACAAGGCTCCTCCAACACCAGCGCCAGCCGCACTGCGTATTTTGGCATGCGTCTGTGTGTACCTGTCAGTCTCGCTGAGCGAAGTGCAAACAGCTGCAGATTCTGGGGAAGAAAAAAAAAAAACAAAAGATAATAATATAATCAACTCTGATGTGAGTTTCTTCCTGTGTGACAACTTCCACGGAAATTTCCTTTCGTTGACTGTTTATTTTTGTTAGCGCAGAAACAAAACTGCAGAGCATTGTCCCCCCCCCCGGTTAGAAAACTATTTGTCACCAAGAGGCGATGACACACCAGTGACACATCTTGCTCAACGACTGTCCTATGCATTGCTAACGAAGCATGGGAAGGAGAAAGGAGGGCAGGTAATGAGGAGAGAACGGGGGGAGCGGTGTGGGTTATGGAGGGCAGGGCCGCTCCTACTGTATGACATACTGTAGCTGGGTAAATGGCTGACTAGTGTTACAGTAGCATGATGCCGTATCAACTCTCACGCTATCTCCATCCAGATCGTATGAGGAAACCCCGACCAAGAACAACAAGATTAGTCAGTAATCAGATGTGATGTGATACTCTGTACACTCCACTGAGGAGCCAGAATGCAGACAGGTTGTTTGAATAGAGGCAGGAATGTAGGAGCAGGTAGACAGACTCTGTCCTGCAGCCATACAGACAGAAAAATGCCTCTGTGGTGACAAAGATTCATATGACAAAGATTTGTACGTACTAAAAGTGTGTATGATAGTACTCCTCATAGTGATTTATAAAGTATAAGTGTAGTTTTCTGTTCTTATCTTGTGAAAATGAGATTCTTTGGAGATTTGTGAGTGTTTATTTTGCATAAACCGATGGATTTCAATGGTTTATTTAGCTTAAGAAGCGTCTTTATTCTGTACTTTTTTGTTTGGATTCCCATTAGCTTCCACAAGGTGGTTGCTAGTTTTCCTGGGGTCCACACAAAAACAGCAATAAAATTAAACAATTTAAAATCACACAAAGACAATAAAATGCAATATAAGCCCAAAGTTCAAAGATCAGAAAATAAGTGGAATGACTCTAAACATGAAGCAGTAAATAACAGTAACCTCACAAGCAAACTGCACCAAATAAATAAATAAAATGAACAAAAATCTGACTTTTCTGAGCACATGAAAGAAAACTTTCAGTGATTCTTGTTCCAGTTTGGAGAAGCAGAGATGAGAACCAGAATAGAAGAGTCGGCAGCAAAAACATATTTTAGCCACTTAAAAAAAAAATCTTGCTCAACCAAACTCCATTGGCGAAATCAGTAATTTTACTTTGACGCAGTGGTAGACCAGCAACTCCTGTGTTCTGCAATCTGTTAGTTTGTTTGTGTCATTCTGTGACTTTGGTTAACCTTTTAAAACACAGAAGTGGCACAATAACATAAACAAACTAACAGATCGAGTCTGCGATGGACGAGCAACTCCAGTTTTCTGCAAGAAAAAATTACAGATTTTGCCTCTGGAGTCTGGTTGATTTGGAGAGTGGTATTTGGCTTATATAACAGTGGTTTCCTCTCAGAAAATGCCATCTGACAGCAAGATAAAGTAGTTAAAATACTCTAAATATAGTGTACACAGTACAGCACTTCATTGCGTAGCTTCCGTGTTGATACTCCAAACTGGGGGAGTGTTGACCACCATCTACTGCAGGTAAATCATCATATATTCTCAGTTTTTGTACTTCAAACTGAAATTAAAGCAGTGTACACTAAAATCACTGTATTTGAGTATGTGCATCAGTGTATTACTAAATGTGCATTAATGCCTTCAAAGTAGCAGTTAAAAATATCTCCAAAAGTTTTACGGTACATTGAGATGTATATAGTAAGTTGAACTGTTCGCTGGTAAAATGACTAAGTGTCTAAACATTTCCAAGTAAGTGTACTGAAAGTGAAAGTGCACAAACGTGTCCACCGATATGCCAGGTGTGCGCCCTGACCAAAAAAAAAACTTCTACAAGATCCTCCCCCTCTGCAAACGAGTATCAAACATGTCTTTTTGTTTCTTGTTCCTGCAGTTGGTTCTCCATTCTTTTAAAAGCAAAACACTATGAAACCACTTCCTTGATGTTGGTCCAAGTGCTGCGCTGCAGAATGCCACAGAGTGATTAATGTCCCCATACCGACTCCATGACATCATGACAGTACAGTGCAGAGTACGGACTGGTGTATGACACGCAGCCAGCGCCCTGACCTCAAGACGGTGCAGACACACGGCTACAGACACTGACGGAGCCGCCACAAGCACAACGTGTTCACACATAATCTGTCCTGAGCCTCAGCGGGGTGAGAATGAAAGGATGGAAAACATGCTAGCATGTTAGCATGCACGCGCATGTGTGTGCGTGTGTGTGTGACAGCTCAGCGATGAGGGCAGGCTGCTGACGAGGGTCTTTCTCAGCAGCTCTCGCCCGGGCTCTGTTTGGAGTGTAAACATGTCAGAAAGTGTGAGAAAGCCTGTGTGTGCGCGACGGCGACTGGCTCCTTTGTTTTGGTTCTCAGGGTAATAATAGCTGATGATGAGCCAGGTTAACTTGAGCCGGTTTGCAGGGCGTGCAGGTGGTTACAAATGGGGGTTGGCGGTGTGAAAATGGTGACGCTGGTCGGGCCTCTGCCAGAGCAAGAGACACTATTGGTAAAGGTAAAGGTGAATCAGCTTAATTTATCACATACACAGTCATAAAAGTACAACATGAGGTGAAATAAGCTCTCTGCATTTGACCTGCACTCAGTAGGAGCAGGGTTGAGAGGTTTTAATAATATTTTAATTGTTTTTCTTTAACTTAAAGATGCGGTAGCAATATAACGGCGCAACAACGCAGGGGCGTGTCGCATCGTTCTATATCTTCCAGTCGTTCCCAAAACCTGTTTCCCATCTTCATCCATCTGAAAATGTCTCAAATTAATGGATCACACTGGTAATTTATATCAAAAATATGAATTAATTGGCTACAAAAAGTTACTCTGTGGCCACCAAATATATTTTTTGGTACGAGGAGGTCTTTACTTTTACTCGTACTTCAGTATGCATTACATTATCTAATCTACATACTTTTAAAATAATAACTTAGTACTTATTAATATCCAAACCTTTCATCTGCATCTTTGTAGCCAATAAGGTGATTTGTTCGCAAACTGGCCAATGAAAACAATCAGATATGGACAAAAAACTAAACACTGCAGCAACACAGGTTTGGAGTAAAGATGATAAAGTAAACGATGGTTAAATATTTGATATTTTCGGTTAAAACCATTTAATTGCCCGGCACCAAAATAAAGACAAATCAGGGTCACAACTCACTGTAACCAGTTTTTGAAATTTTTCCCCTCGAGTTTCTGAAACTCAAAGATTCAAGTTTATGTAAAGAAGAAAAGTAAATTATTTCAATTAGAGATTACATGTTGGCAAAACTATATACTATAAAAATATAAAGCCTATAGAGCAAATTTAAAAAGAGGTTTTAATATTTTGTCAAATATGCGTCAGAGCCTACTTCTATGGTTTGGTGCCTTTTCCTCTAAATTTTGACGGCGGCTTGTCGTCTTGAACCTCGATAAGCTAGCTTAGCATGCAAAATTTTTCAGGCCAAAAATGGCTCTTTTCATCATAAAAACGTTGCAGATCCCTGGCCATACAAAAGGGTACCATAAAAATGTGTTACTTTATCTTGAAAAACCCAACCAAAGATGGCAACAAGTAGTGGCCAAATCTTCTGAATAACATTGTAGGTATGAGTGGAAAGTTTAGTGAAAGATTCACTATTTGGGCAGAAAAAACTAATTAAATATGTTGGCAGTGAAAATTTTATGAAAATTATGTTTAGGATAAAACATTTTAGTTGACATTACTTTAATTGTAAATAGATGCTTCCTCTCAGAAATGAACAACGGACAAAAATACACTTCACTGAGGACTTTCTGTAAACATCTCTCCGCATTTTCCCTCATCAAACTGAGATAAAGACGATGCACTTGAAATATTATAGTTGCATTCGAGGAAAATTAGCAGAAATAAACACGCAAAGAACCCCCTGAAAGCACCACCAACTGATAAAGCCTCACTCTGCTGCTCTACTCTATATCAAGCCCATCAAACCTCTATAACGCTCACGATATATAATTAGAGAGTGACATAATCTCATTATGTCATGGTACATTACTAAACCTCGTTAAACCATTAGCTCCTAGCGGCCGTAGTGATTAGTCATGGCAGGCCCCGCCCTTTCCTGCACTCCCACTCACTCAGAGAGGAAGCAGGAAGCCGCTCGCATGTCAGTCATCCCCAGACAGGAAGTGCCTGGGAGATGACCACCCTTTAATGCTGCAATTATTGTAACTATTGTTTGGATTGATAATCACGCTCATTACAGAGAGATGGAAGAGACGGAGGGGGGGAGAGGAGGAGGAGGAGGAGGGAGGAAGGAAGTTGGAAGCTCTTAGGCTACTCGTTTGAGGCCGCGGTTTGTTCCGCGGAGGTCTGACGGACGGGGGTGAAGCAGCTCCGGGGGGATGTGTTGCCGCTTGGGTGCATGGGAAAAGCTTGTTTGTTCGAAGAGTTTGCATTTGATCTGGGTTTCTCAGAGTAATTATCTGGGCTGGTGCTTCCAGGGAGAGGAGCGATTAACACGAGCTAGGGGTCAGGATAGGACAACACTCAGGCCGACTGCAGAGAAACTGTATATTCTCTGGAATAAAGCGGAGGAAAGAGAACATTCGGACGGAAATATTGTGGGGTTTTTTACCTCACTACATGCATGTGACAGCTGTAGTTATGGTTTGTCTCACAGATTTAGACTTCACGTTCAGCATGAGATAAGATCATAAAATAAACAGTGTGATAACACAGTGACTTTTTGACCTTTCTTACTTTACTTTTCTTCCTTTTTGTCTTCTGTCAAGCTGCCCTTGTCATCTCCCACCTTATTTTCTTCATTCGCTTCTTTTCTTTTCTTTTCTTCCTCGTTCCTTCTGTCCTTCCGTCTGCTTTTCCCCTCTTCAACTGATCTGAAAGCATGAAATCCTCAAGACCGTGAAACTAAACTCTGCTCTTCTTCACAGCGAGTATGTGAGAATTTCTAAAGCAAATATTTGATTCCAGAACTTTTTTACTCTGTACAATCTCTTTATTATTTAATTACACCACTGATTATGGATCGTCGAAAAGGTTTTATAGAATAGTTTGACATTTTGGAAAACAAACATATCTACTTTCTTGTAGAGAATTAGATGAGAAGGTCATTACCACTTTCAGGTCTGTACAATAAAATAAAGCTATCACCAGCAGCTGCTTAGCTTAGCTTAGCATTAAGGCTGGAAACAGAAGGAACTAGCTTGCCTTAATGCTACAGGAGTGCATTAACTATGCTTACAGTCACCTACCTGCAAAAGCGTTCTCCAGAAATGTTTTTAAAAGCGGTTGCAGCCCCTGCAAGCCAAGGCTGTCATGACAGGCAGGTGCTTCAGTGAAGGTCATTGTGTTGGTAAAACCCACGCTAAAGTCCAGCACATATACTAGCCTTCAAATCCCTGTGCATTGCCATCATCAGCGTCTCCATCTTTGATTCTTTCTGACCCGCGATTCCTGCCTCCGTCTGTTTGATTGGCCAAAGCCAGGTTGCAACCGCCAGAGGTTCAGCACGATGACCTCTGAGCTGCAGAGAAAAATCGGTGCTTGTTCGCTTGGGTGGGAAACACTTCGCTGTGGTGGTGAGTTACCGTGCAGGATTGTGAAAAGACCTTTTTTTATGGCCTGCAAGAGGCTGCCTACAAATCAGACTCACATGTGTATGATGTGATAAATAAAACTAAGGTACATGTTGCACTCTGTGCTAGCGAGCCCCACACAAACTCAAGTTAGCTAAGCTAACAGCATGTCTTTCTTGAAGCCAAAGAGACGTAAGGTTGATTGTGACAATTGCTAATTCCAGAGCAAATGGACTGACAAGTATTTATTCACATTGCCAGCTGCCATAAGCAAAACCTGGTGTTTAATGCATTGCTGTGATAAAATAACACAAGAGGCTCACCAAGTTGAATCATAGCTCATGTTTGTTGAGCTAACCTACGCTAACCAGCTGCAGCTTCATATTTGCTCCACAGACACGAGGTATCGATTTAATTATCTAACTTGGCAAGATAACAAATATGCATATTTTTTATAGACAACAATTCCAATTCAAAATGGTTTCTTGCCAAATATATGACACTGATGATTAATGTTACTGAAGCTTCAAAACAGAGGAGGCTTTATGGATTGTTTCAAAATAAAGAGTAACTTGATAAATCCTCTTTTTTTGGAGGTGGTGGAGTATTTCTGCCTTCCCTTTCATCGATTCTGGTCACAGTCTATAGTGTTTAACAAGTATATCCTGCAGACCTGTTGTTCCCATTGATTCTTTTCTGGCTTTTCTATCATTTGTGTTCTTTTTTTCGTGAAATGCTGTCTACATTCACCTCTTTGGGTGTCTGAAAATCCTACAAATGAAACACTCCAAGATGGAAATGTAACTCTTTGATGAAACCGCTCACAATTCATCGTTTCAACACCAGAGGCCATAACTCATAAGCGCTGTTTCGCTTTAAGTTAACCAGTAAAGCAAACACAAAAGTAAACAGACAAAGAACAATGAAATAAAGTGTAAATGAAACCATGGAGAGAAGACATCAAAATAATAACAGAGTGAATGCAGAGAGCTCGCAGAATCAAACTGGAATTGCCGCTTGCCGTGCCAACTTTGTCTGCAAAAACAGTCGAGTGTGTGCAGACAGGGAGGAGGAGGAGGAGGAGGAGGAGGAGGAGGGACAGAGAGCCCACATATCACACCTGCTTATCAATTACATGCTGGTAATTTCTGCATGTAAGCAGGTCTTTAAAACGATGGCGGAGAGGAACTGCTCGTTCTCTTCTGAGAGGGGAAAAACTTGCTGCAGGATGAAAAAAAACAAAAACTCCAAAATAAGAGCCAAGTATTAAAAGCAACGTTAAGCGTCACAACATGCAGGACTCAGAAAACCTGTAATTAGAGAAGCTGTCAGCCGGCAAATATCGTTTACTTGAAGCACGCTGCTGTGGCGTAGATTGTAGAAGCTTGCCAAGCACAATTAGAGGAGTGTCACTGATTACCTCTGCTTCTTCTTCTTCTTCTTCTCTTTTTTTTAAACGAAGAAATGATGCTTGTACATAATCCTCCTCATATTTGTGGCCACTGCAACACTGGCTTTTATATTTCAGCGCTGACGATTAGATACAGAAATTATTAAGAAATTTAAAAAACGTTGCATGAACAGAAGTCAGTCAGACTCGAGTCTCGAGACTTAACTAAATCAAAAGAGACCTGCAGCTTGACTTGGACTTTTGACACCAGTGACCTGTGATTTCACTTGGACTTGAACATACTTGAACACCCCAAAGCCCTAACGTTTTTTAACTCTAGTCATTCTCACCAGGTCGACACTCACAGGAGTAGTGAAAAACTGTGTTAAAAAACAGAGTAAAAGTCCTGATTTAACTTCTTTACTGCAGTAAAAGCAGAAAAGTTCAGGCTCTGAAATGTCCTCGAAGTATAAAAGTAAAAAGTCGTCTTGTTATGTCTTTGATGTAATTTTCATCGTGTTACGTCTTTTAAGTTGTTTTCATCTTGTTACATTGTTTCATATTGTTACGCCTTTTTTAACATCATTTTTGTCTTGTTAATTCTTTTACATAATTTTAAAAATCGATGCGTCTGGAAACTCACTTTTACATATTGACCTGCTGAGGACTCCAAACTTAAAGTTTAAGACGAGAATCTTGTGAATCTTGACTCGGATCTTGACTGCAAAGACTCGAGACCTGCAAAACAATAACTTGGTCCCACGTGTGGTAGTAAAACAATATTATAAATTATAAATAGGCCTAAAAAGTTAACAGGATAAATAGATATTTTACATTTACACTCATATAATCAATCAATAGTCAATTTATATTTTATTTAGTAACTTTTGAAAGCAGTGTGTATTTTCAGTTTAGTTTTCTTTTCACTGTTCGAATTTCAGTCGACTAAAGCATGTACATAGCTCACATTCCTCAGTGTTTAAGGTGGAAAATTTAAGGGGGCATGCTTTTGCCCCCCCCCCCCCCCCCCAGAGAAACAAGCCTGTCCAGTTACACACACACTCACACATACACACACACCTCCTCCACGTGTTGGGCCTTAAAATAACAAAAAGGGGACATTAACATTTGACCTCCTGTCTAATCCTGAGAGCTGCTACTGTTCCTCACATTGTTTCCTAATTGTGTCCATTCTTAATGGCTCCTGCTGCCTTCAGAGCGGCTTGTGGACCTTTTCTTCTTTTTTTTACAGAACAGTCACATTTGTTTTTAGCGTTTCAGACCTTTAAAAAGTGACTGCTTAGTTTGATCATTGTTGGAAGACATGAGGTAATATTTCTCCCGACTTAATGTGTGTCTGTGAAGAGTCTCAGTCATCCAGGTCATGATTTTATTTTATCTTAGGAGCTAAACAAAAGAAGTATAAGAAAACAAAAGTATACATTACAACAAACTTTAAAAAAAAAAAAAGACAAACCATATCAATAAATCTTGTTGCTGCCATTTCCACATCTCCATATGTTATCTTGACTCAAGCATATACACATTAAATACTTTATAAATTTTAAAAAATGCATGTAGGTTTAAATGCTTTATAAAAGATGTACTGCAGATATGCATCTTAAATTTTTGCAGAATTTCCTCCACAGTCTTTTATATTTTTTAGGGGATCCAAATAAAATCTCCTGTGACCCACCTGTGGGTCACGACCCAGTGTTTGGGAATGACTGCATTACACCATGTAATGTACTTAATTACTTTAAAAAAAATAATTTAGCCAATAAGGCTGTGAAACGCTTGCAAACAGGCCGATGAAAAGCTGATTCCTTCGGTCAAAAATGGCTTTTATTGGTCTTTTATTTACCAATAAGATCAATAAAGAGAGAGCTGCAGTATATTGATTCTGCTCAAGAACAACAGCAGAGAGTGTGGTGAGTCAGCGTCGTGTTTGTTGGTTCTTTATACTTGTTAATTCTCTGTAATTTCACTCAAAGACTCCGAGAGTTCAGAGATGGATGAATGAGACACAAGAATGTCTTTGATAAACACACTCACGGCCCCTGGGGTAAATGAGCTTATTAGGCAAGCAGGAACACACACACACACACACACACACACACACTGTCTCTTGGGGTCGGCTGATTACAGGGGTACGTTAGCCCCCTGGGGCCGGTCCATTCACACACACACACACACACACACACACACACACACACACACACGTTTAATGGTATTTATATCCATTTGCATTGCTAAAGCTCTGACTGAGGAGTTTGTTTAGTCCTGCTGGGAGCCTCCAGTCCTCCACCAGTCCTCCTCTAGTCCTCCTCTAGTCCTCCACCAGGACCAGTCCTCCTCCCAGAGAGCTGACCAGCCCGACCAGCTCAGTTCAGCTCAGGGTGTCGCTGTGTTTGTGGTCACAGGTCGCTCCACCTGTGGGCTTCATTGACATTTAAAGTCAATACTGTCCCACCTTCTATTGAGACAAGTCTTTCTTTCTTTTCTTTTCTTTCTTTTCTTGTCTTCACTTTCCCTCTGATCTTAACCCCCTTGTTATAATCGATTATTAATAATCAATACCTACATTTTCAGCTAAATTGAATAAGAAAGACAGTCAGAATCGTTCCCTGACCAGATTTTTTGGTCCATGTTTGGGTAAAAAGTGATTGATCTTCACTGAATGAAGAACAGTTTTAACTTGGATTCTCAGTTTATCAGAAAAGTCTTTAAAGTCCGTGTGGATTTAAGATTAAACGGATAAATATGATACAACTAAAAACAAGTGTAATTACTATAATCAGGTGTAAAATAAGATATACAGGATTAATAAAAAACAAAATTATTTTGAAATTTAAATGAAAGCATATGTATATTTAACAGAGTAAAGCACTGACTTAAAAATGCAACTGGGCAAATAAGAAAAAAAGCATTCATACATTCTGAATGTTCATTTTCTGTATATTAGCAGCACTTTGTACCGAAGCATATTTCTGCCACGCAAGAAAAAGAACCAGACATTCAAGGTACAATAATATTTTTATATGAGAGATTTATTGTAATATTTAAAAAAAAAACAAGGAAAAATGACAAAAAATAAACATAAAATGATTTTTTTCTTTCAACTTAAAGTGCTTCTGCTTTCCTTTTTTATTAAAATAAAATAAAAGTAGTCAGCCCTTATTTTTCTGTTTTGTCCTTTTTTAAAATAATTAACGACAAACTGAATGTGTTGTTTTGAACATCAGACTGAGCTCAATAACACATTTAATCAAATAATATTTAATTTTGATCCATTCAGGCGCCCACCAGTGACCCAAGTTGTTCTGTGTTCTCACCAAAAAAAACCCCAAAAAGAAAAGATAAGATCTGTTTGTTTCTCGGTACACAATCCTGATGCAACAGGTCAACAAGTCAATCTGCCAAACAATAGAGCTGGAATAAAACTACAGGGGCTAAATTAACATTATGACTGTGTGTGTGTGTGTGTGTGTGTGTGTGTGTGTGTGATGGCTCTGTATGGGCTGATAGTTGGCGTCGGGGCCCCCCGCTCAGCCAGAGCCACAGAAAACAAATAGCCAATTTGGTTTTATTGTGCTGCTGGAGGTCCACTCGACCCCGGAGACAGATGACAGAGC
>JAJHUR010086835.1:0-22987 GCA_027495735.1 Lutjanus campechanus
AGCTCCAAGGCCTTGGTAAGTGTCAGGTCTCTCCTCTGTCTTTCAGACATTTTCTTTATTTCTATCTCCCTGTCTCCCTATCTATCGATCTTTCCATCTCTGTCCAATAATAACGGGACTGCGGGAAGGCTAAAAATAGATCAACCGCGGAAAAAATAAACAATAGAACAGCGCGAAATTCCGTACCGTCAACCGTTCACGCCCGAAATAGGTAAAAATTATATTTTGGTTGGCATTTATGTAATTTATGTAAAACCAACTTTAAATAAAAATACATACACTTTTGTGAAAAGTCAAGAACGAGCAGGATTTTATCTTTTTTATTCAACAAAGTTATTGCACATATAGCCTAAATTTCAAAACGGTCGAAATGACAGTCGTGGCCGTTCTAGTGTTAAGACAGCTGATATCGCCAAAGTTTAAATAATCATCACAGTCTTATGATCTGTTTCTTTGACGACAGCAGAGTTACATCAGTGGAAAAAGTCATGGTCTGGATTTCACTCAAGGCGATGTGACGGATTTTAAATCCGCACAGAGATGCGCTGCGCACAGCAGCATCTGTCCTGTCTTTTCACTGCAACACTGCATTGAGATTTCGGGTATTATAACTTATACAAAAGTAACAGTGACAGTAAAATTATGATGCTCACAGTAGTCCGCGGCCCCGCGGGTCACATGCGTGCCAAACCGTGGAGGGTGATCCGTTGCACCACTCATTACCAGGAAGGATAGCGAAGTAACGTTGCCGGTAGCCTAGCAACGTTTTACACAGAAGGATTTTTTTTAATCAAACAAGCTCTTTGGCAAAACATACGACGGTATGTCAGCAAGTAACGCTATGGGGTTGGCTCGCAAATCTGCCTATCGCACACATGCTAGCAAGCAAATTAATTCTTAGCACAGACTTTTTTTCTCATAGCACGTGCGACATATATGTCGCACCATACAGCCCTGGTTCAGTGTAAAAAAGCAAAGCCAGTGTAATGATGAACCTTCGGTATTTCAGTAACAACCAAAAAAGTAAACTTGCCGGAGGTCCTTGAGGAGGTCAGGCGATCACAAAAGTCTGTTTGGGAACCATGAAAGTCTTTACAAAAGTTAGTGCCAATCCATCAAGCAGTTGAGATATTATAGTAGTGAAGATTTTTCACTTGAAAACATGTTAACCTCATATTGGTGCTAGAGGGAAAGTCAGGGCAACAAACTCAGCAGGATTTGTAATCTTGAGACCATGAACGTCTTTATACACCAGTCCATCTAAAGGTTTTGGAGCTATTTCAGTCTGGATCGAAGTGGTTGACCAACCAAAGGATAATGCCATTCACAGAGTGATGTCACTATCATTGGTAAAAACGAGAGGCAGGTTGTTTCAAATATGGCTATGCAGATCCACAAAGGAAGTCTGTGAAGGCAAAATGACATCTTATTTAAAACTGCATCCTTTACTGCTGCCAGCAGCCCAGGAAAACAATGATTAGTCGATAACGGGTCAATACGACAAGCGGGCCTGTTTAAGAGAGGATCACTCTTAAACTTCACAAAGAGAAGAGAACAGGAAAAGGAGCAGCTAAAGCACATCACATCAAAACAGCCTTGTTGAAACAGAAACTGATATGATCACAGCGAGCATGAAAAAGGGCACGCTGTCTTCTTAAATCACAGAACCAATTAGTAATATAAGAATATTAAAAGAAAAAGAGTCAGTGTGGACATTAACTGAGTAAAAAAACCTAAAAAGTTCATTTTAAGCACAGGCAAGGCAGGTTTTATTTGTTTTTAAATCTGAATTCAACGTCGAAGGCAACAATTATCTAAATACTGAAAAAATACTGAATGAGCATTGATGACGACAGTCATGTGATTTTTACCATCTGACAAAGCATTCATTTTTACTGTAACGCTGAGCTGAGGGAGAGAAAGAGGCAGGTAGACAGAGAGAGAGAGAGGGAGGGAGAGAGACAACCAGCTCTCTGAGGAAATTGCCCTCCGCTCTCCTTCATCACTGCAGGTCTGCTTCCCCCTCCTCCTCTCCTGGATGTCCGCCATTAGACACGCTCAATTGGATTCCTGTCAGATGCGCGGCCTCGCCCTGGGTCTCCTTCCTACGGGTGACTGAGCATGCTGTATGTGTGTGTACGAGTGTGTGTGTGCGTGTACGTTTTTGTGTGTGAAAAAGCTAAGCAGCTTTCCCTATAAAAAACTGCCAACACAAAATGACATACGCACACAAACAAACACACACATACACACACACTATACGCACAACAGACACACAGTTCAAGGCTCCATTCGCTTCAGGCACTGGTCTAGAGACAGCACGCACCTATTAGCATGGGCCTTGGCACAGCAGGGTAAATGCTGACACAGATTTGACCGAGAGGTTACGGCGCTGAGATTTACTGTATGCCTACGTTCACTGACCTAGCCTTGGCTTTTCCCAAGATATGTCTGTGTGATGTGACCATTTGAACGAATTGCTGAGGGTGTAAGCTGCTTACACCTTGACCTATCACAGGGGAATAAATAGCTACCTTGGGAGTTTTGACCATATAATGTTAGTCTTTATAACACTTGGCTTGTTCACCTCTCACTGGCACAGTCATTAACCGTTATGTTTGGCCAGGACATAAACGCTTCTAGAAAACTCAAGCTTGAGCCATGGAGTTAAAATGAAGGTATTACAGCTGCAACATGAAATCTTATCACAGCAAATTCTTCTCATTATAATAGCTGTCATTAAATTAATGCATGTGATATACTGAGGGTTGTATCAATCGCTCTGGTTCATGGAATCATGTCTGAACACAGAAGGTGATGAACTGGGTTGTGGCTTTGAATGTGAGACACAGAATCACTGCACAGAGAGGTCCTGGGATCAATGGCATTGGTGACAGAAATCAGACACAAAGGAACAAGCAGGCTAGGAGCAAATCATTTACAAGCCTGACCTTCTGTGTGTTTCTTCAAACCTGTGAGAACTGTCGTCTGCCCCATTCAGCAGCCAGCACATCAGGACATTTGGCAGCATGTGTGTTAAGTGTGAATTTGATCATATAAGAAGGGCAGAAGGGAGAACTAATATAATGTTTTGCCTCAAGGTAAAAAGTTGCAAAAGTGAGAAGTTGTAGGAACTCAGGCTTGCGATATTAGTATCTTTTTTTAAAATCTCTTTTGAAGACTTGAAAGGCTAAGTTTTAGGATTATTTTGATTCTTAACTACTGAGTTACACTGTATTTTTTCTTGACATTGCACTGCTCTTTTTTCATTGTTTTTATATTTTATCCCTGGTGTTTCATTTTTGACTTTTAATCATTGATTCCTTTTAAAGCGATATTCCACTCAATATGTACTCACCCCTATGCCAATGTGAGGATGGGTGAAGATCTTCAGTTCACAAAACAATCCTGGAGTGTCAGCAGAAAACAGGGTTGCAGCTAATGGCAGTGATTGGAGACCAAATGTAAATAAAAAAAAAAAACAAAAAAAAAAAACATGTCTCCATCCCGCTGGTGTGGTGTAATCCAAGTGTCTGTGAGCCGCAACATTCAAATTTAACCACAAAAGACACCATTTACATCATGTTTTTAGCCGAAATGTCAATTGTAGCATGTAGCAGGTAGCATGTAAACATGGCGTCAATCTCGCGATATTTTCACACGTGCATCCATTAAGAGATATACAAAGTCTCATAATGCCTCAACACCGTGTTTACATGCTACCTGGGAGGCTACAGTTGACATTTCAGCTAAAAACATGGCGTAAATGGCGTCTTCAGTGGTTAAATTTTAATGTTGCGGCTCACGGACACTTAGATTACACCACACGAGCAGGATGGAGACATTTTGTGTTTGTTTTGCTTTTTTTTTTTACATTTACATTTGGTCTCCATTCACTTCCATTAGCTGCAACCCTGAATTCTGCTGAAACTCCAGGATTGTTTTGTGAACTGAAGATCTTCACCCATCTTCGCATCGGCATAGTGGTGAGTACATATTGAGTGGATGATCATCAAGGAGTGGAATATCACTTTAAGTTATATTCCTCTTTTATTTATTTTTTATTTTATTTTATTGTTGTATTTTTATTTTATATACACTGGTTTTAATTTAATTGTTTCAGTCATTTTTCAAGCAAAAATGTCAAACATTTGCTGGTTACAGCTTCTACAAAAGCAACAATTTGGGCTTTGGGAAATGATGAAATGATGAAAAATGGGGGTTGCAGCCCTAATTATTATTATACCATACACGCAGCTTCAAGTAAGTGTACTCATGTGAAAGCTGGAAACTGTTAATGTGATTGTTAGCAGCCGGCTAAAACATGGGTCCCAAATCAAATATTCAAGTCAAATTCGAGATACCAATATATACTATATACTGCACTTTCAATGCCTCACAGCTATTCTTTTTATTGGATTTCTACCAATAACGCATGTCTGGAGAGCTTAAAAAAGACTGATGTCAATGGCAGGGGTCGAAAACTCAGATTGGCTTGGGGCCACTGATGGTATTGTCATCTCATAGAGGGGCTACTTCAATGTTCAAGTGCTGCAAGAAAACATAATATTTCTGAAAATGCACTTTTTGTTTCCATAACTAACATATTTTTGTCATATTTAACAAAAAAAGACATGCAAACAGCAGATACTATACATGTTTAGTTAGCTGTGCAAAGAACACAAATTCAGCAACTATTCTGATGCCCCTGAGTGAAAACCCTAGATTTATTACGTAAATTACCAAAAAATATCACCCGATAACTTGCTAATCCACTCTGAATCTCTGATCCACTGAAACAACCAGAAAAAACATTTAAAAAAAAACTTTATTTATTTATTCATAATGCTTATTATGATATCATCAGAGGGAAGCGGAGTCGGGGCCAGAAATGGCCCGCAGGCCACCAGTTTGAGATCCCTGCTCTAAGAAGTGTCATTATTTAGTTTAGTTGTTGGAAAATTTAATGAAGATCTAACAGAAAAAATAGTCCCCTGTAGACCTATCTAAAAGTGTTCAAAAGCCTCTTGTCAGACTTAGCGTAGACTGGAGTATACTTAATACACCGTATGCAGGAAATGGTTACATCAAGTGCAAATACAAGTGTCATTCTGGCAGACGGGATTTTAGGAGAGAGGCAAAGAGAGAAAGAGAGATTCCAGTTTGAACCTTTATAATCAGTTAAATTTACAAATTTATACCATTTCTGACAACAAAGAAATCATCAAAAATATTCGTCTTGTAATTATGTCAGCGGGAAATAACTTTGAATTGTGTGTGAGGTTGCTGCCTCTACTGTCACAGCTCTGGGCTTTCCATACAAAACAGGGATGAAACAGGACCAAAACACCACCATCACTCTCCCGGAAAAACACAAATGTACAGACAAAGCTTCGAAGTACAAGAAAATCTAAAGCATAACTAATGACTCTGCAGAAAAAAAGGCAAAGAGGCATGAAATCCATCTGTGTGTGTGAGGTAGAAGTTAAGTTGGGGGCAGGGCAGGAACTTTAGTAGGCTAATTAGCTACTATTATCTGTCGCACCCAGTGGCCTGTGCCACTAATCCTGCTGATTAAACACAGTGGGTCTCCACAGCTCCAGCTCACAGTAGCAGCAGACTGATAAGGCCACAGAGCTCAGTGATGACATAAATGTCTGGGTGGGAATGGACTACATAGAACTGGCACTGTTCTGCTTTGCATTATACCACAGGATACTGATGTGAGAACCACAAAAAAGCTGAGGTTCCATGTTGACACAACCAGCGAATAAAAATAATAAAAGTTTAAAACTGTTTCCAAACATCCACTCAACATACTCCTCAAACATTTCACTCTTCTAGTGCTTTTTTGTTATTCAAGGTTGTATACAACAAAATGCAGCCTTTCCCACCAACTCTCAAAATACCTGAAAGGAACTAGCTGTCACTTCAAAGCAAGGCCTTTTACTGCGAGAAGCAATTTTAGATGACAATTAAATACAATTCATTAATTATTTTGAAGCTGTTAAAGGTTCCCTTACATCAGCAAGGTTACATACAGAGGAAGCAAAAAAGGCCAATATGTCCTAATTTTTTCAGCTGATACAATGACGCAAAATTCAGATACACTTGAAACCTAAAACAATTAGTAATCCAGCCTCTAAAATGGCATTATGGAACACCAGTCAACATGATTCAGCACTTTAAGATCTCTTTGTTTAACAAGTGTAGTGGTTGCTTTGTGTATCAATGACCACAGTTTGACTAAATTGTTTCGCCAACAAACAACATTTCTTTTAAATAGCAACTGTAACATGAGACTAAAGCTGCATCAGTGATCATTTCTTAATCAAATAACTTCCGTATTCATGTGGTCTGCAGGCTGGATACAGCTTTTTTGAATCTTTTTATATCCTGCAAGAGGCTGCCTGCAAAGTCAGGCAGGAGTGTGTGTGATATCAAAAAAATAAAACTAAGTTAAATATCTCCGAGCTACTTTGAGACATCTGAGCCATAGACTGTTTGATCTGAATCAATATGGTATTGGTTACACACAGCACCAATGTGCTGTGATTGACAGCGAATGGCAGGTGCAGGAGTAATCCTGTCATGAAGTCAAGCCTTACGTTGCACCCAAAGCATTCAAACTGTGTTGAAATAGCAAAAACAAAGGCAGTGTCATTTCTATCACTGAGTCAAGGAGGCTCAAATTGACAGGCCTACTTAGTGTTGTCTGGATACCGTTTCCACTTTTAACAAATATGGATATGGACCTGCAATAAGCACCTTATGTCTGCTTGTTGTTAGTGTTAGTGTAATTATTCTCAGCCTGATGGATACTGTTTTAGCATATTCAACTTGTTATTTAAATTTGTTGATATGGACCTGTCAGAAAAACATCTCTTTTTGCACTTCTATATCAAGCTATGTTGTAACCATAGCTTTCCTACAATTTTTATAAGAACTGGCTGCTGCTTGGAATTGATTATAATGATACCATGAAGTGAAAAAGGGATGCAAATGACCAGTTTTTCAATGTAGTAATACATCTATTAATATATTGTAAGAATTGTTAGAAGCCATTAATTGACAAAGTATTCTGTGTGACTCACAAAGCCCCAGTGATTTTCCTTTTTGGCCCACTTGCTCTTGAAGTTGAATACTCCTATTATAATTGAAAATGAATCCAAAGTAACATCAGTCCAAATGAGAATAAACCCATCAACCATCAGCAACCTAAGTTACATAAAATGTGACCATTCAGAATAAAGTTATTCACTTGCACACAACATGCTCAAAAAGGTTTTCACACTTCTCCTATGAGTCAGTCTGCAGTGCTGTATACTCACAGTGAACATGGAGCGGAAGTTGCTGAGATCAGTGAACAGCTCCTCCACAGAGGTCTTCTTGGGATCGACAGCAAAGTACTCCAGCACGTTCTGATATAGCGTCTCCATATTGCTGTGCATGATCACCAGCTTGCCATACTGCTCCCGTGCAACCTTGCTGAAGCTGTGAGGGCCGTGGTCAAGGTCAACAACACATCCATCCCACATTAAGTGTTAATTAAATGTCGCTGCGAGTCTCCTACTCGGCTTTTTGACAGCTACACAAGACATCGATATCTAGAGAAAAAAGCATTCACACATGTTGCCGAAAGGATCTGAAGCTGGAAAAACAGACTGTCAGTGGTAAACTGTGATGTTGGCATTTGGAGCTCTGATACTGTCAGTCAGGTTGCTGCCACAGTGTGTTCACTGCTATGACCCCCTGCAGCCTACAGCATCTGTGACTCATGTCTGGCTGCTGGCGAAGAGAGTTGGTTTCTCTGACATGCATAATATTAACTGCAAAAATAAACAGAAATCAAGAAAAAAATAAAAAGAATATATTCTACTCTGAAAATAAGACCATCACTCAGATTTTACTGCACTCAGAGTTCAAATTATTTGAACTTAAACTGACTCTGTTATAGTGTTGTGTATTAGCAAGAATAAAGCAATATAATGTGTCACGATACAGGCATTACAATTCATTATAATACAATATACTGTAATACTGTAAGCATGTTGCAATTTTTTAATATAATTTTAGGAAAACCAATTGTATAAAGAAAATACCAGCTATTTACTGGTCTTTATGCAATCACACCAGTGGGACTTCCATTTGCATTTATCACTCCTTGTAATATCCAACATCACTGCACTACGTTTTGTGCAGTCTGATCAAAGGAAAGATTCTTCTTCCTGTCTCAGTTCAAGTTCTTACATTAGACTGTAAGAGTCAAACGGCTTAAGACAGGTTACAACACTGCCATGAATCTTTGCATGTAAACTATTTGTTAGAAATCAATAGTATTTTTGAGAATACAGAGTGATCCGATATGATATGATATTTGGAAGCCCATCCCATCAGAATATAATTTACTGAAAAGATCACAGATTTCTTACTGGCACAAATTTTAAAGTGATATAAAAAATGATACAGTGTAAACACGGCAGATAATGAGGTAATTGCATTTTACTGTGTTCTTGGCACTGGCTGTTTGCCAAATGCAACAGCAAATAGTCCAAAAGTACAGAAAGCTGAACACAGAGACTTTCAAAAAGGTGTTTTCTCAAAACAAAAAAAGAGAACAGAAAGGCAAACCCATCTACTGGCAATGGGGAAAGGGTTAATCACCTATTTTTAGCTGCATTTAAAAAATCTGCATATACATGCTAATTTTGGTGTAAAAACTCTATTAGTCTGCTTATCAGGCTACCTAACCCTTCCTTACTCAAAAACCTGTGTAGACCAACAATGTGTCTTTGCGTCTGAAAATGCACCAAGAATAGTGTCAAAGGCTGGTCCTCAAAGTCACGAATACATCCTACAAAGAGATCAAGAAAATATACTGCTTTTAAGATTGTTTGTACAGTTGCCTGACTAGCATGGAAGATTGAGGAGCATTAAAGGGTTCTCCAGGTTAAACCTAGCAAAGCAAAGGACAGTTCTGCTATGCTGGTGGGTTTGTGTGGATGAGGACAAATAGGTAATGGCTGTGTCAACATAAGGTGTCAGTGTCGGAGCAAAGTGAGGGGGAAAGCGAGAGCACTAACACACATCCTGCCTACTACCAGGGCATGCTGTTAAGCAAGTTTACTGAAAGTCACCAAGCACTTTAATTCTCAGAGTAGAAATATAGCAAGAATGAATACACTGTTCAAAAATAAGTTCTTACATAAGCTATATCATGAGCTTTGTTGTGTCTTTAAGCATATCCTGAGAAGTTCTTTCTGTAGGATGACCCTATTTAACAAAAATCAAAGCTTTTGGTGCATGAGAAATAAAATCTGAGTTGAATCAGTCTGGACCAATCTGCTGTTTCTTTTAAAAAGTCTTGAGTACTTTCCTGTGCAAATCAATGAAAAAAAAAGAAAATAATGTGTCCTTAACTGGCAGTCCTGCATGTGACCCCAACATCCTTGTCTCATAGAAGATGAAAAGCAACAGTGTCTGTCTGGTATCACAATTATGTGGGCAGCCTCCTTGGCTCCTATTGTGCCCCTTCATTATAGATCAATTGATGGACCTATTTGACGTCTGGCCTCCGTTGAATCTGGCTGGGGATGGTGCTACTTATTCACAGCTGGGTAAATGCTGTTGAATAGGCACTGCTCGCAGATTGACTTGTCAGTAATATCTTACCAAGGCAGGAGCTGGGGGGAAATAGGCATGAGGAAAGCCTGAGCAGGTGATGGAAAGCATGAGAGAGTGAAAGAAGAAGAAATAGCCGAGAGCCACGGCTGATAAGTATCATGGGGTGCAAAAGATCTCTCATGACTTCCTCCCTATTCCAGATAACGCAGTGGTCCACCACAGTTCATTCTCAAGAATTCCTGTTTAGGCATTTCCTCACTGATCCTACACTCTTTTTTCCTCACATTTCCTTATTCCATTCTTAATTTGCCTTCTGTTTTCTCCTCTTCTAATCTGCTGCCTTCACAAGCTTAGTTCATATTCAGAACGGTAACACTAGACCAATAGCACAGTAACCGCATACTCGAGTGGTGCATGAAGTGATAATGGAATTTTCAATGTCACCAACGTGACACTCCCAGCTTCTCATGCTTAGCTGGTGACTGTAGATTCTGGTTGTCGAGAGGCAGAGGGTGCTGCCAGCAAACTTCATCAGTTGCAGGTGAAGCTGCCATATGTTAAATTTTAATGTCACTGTATAATCTGTCAAGAGGCTACAGAGAATAAAAGAGCAAACGCCCTTGTCTTTGATCTAGTACTTTTAGTATTTGTCTAGTATCTTTGATATTCTACGACATAGATGACTGGGAATCTTCACTGATATCAGATTTCCTTCACAGTTCAGTAGATTTTTTTTTTGGACAATGTTTAAAAATCAGCTCTGCCTAAATTTGTATTATTTCCACATATTGAATTACATCATAATATTGTTCCTCCCATTTTTGTCATTTCTTTTATAAACAAGAAATGAAAATGAGCTGAAAAAAGTTAAATAATTTAATTTTCATGGCATCTCTGTAGCCTTGTTTATTTGGAGTCCACAGAAATGATAAGTCAGTAAGATCAGTAATTGTAAATGTTAACTAATGTGAGATACTAGAAAAATGTTCACTTTAAAAAGCTAGCTTACACAAACATGGACTACTAGTATTGATTAACACACATACTATAGATTAATAAACTTTATCAGTTGATAATAAAAGAAATCGTATTCAAATAATTACATAAAAATACTTGTGGCTACATTTTAATTTAGTCAATTTAATGGCGCACAAATGTCACAAATCCATGTTGTTTCATTGAGTCAGGTACATGTTTAATTAATACTGCATCTTATGATGCTCAGAACTAATTTCCAGGTTGCATCAATCAGACAACCAATCAAACGGCAGGGGTTCGGCTGTCTGAACCAACAACAGTTGATTTCTGTTGAATTATGTGTGATGCACTGAAGTCCTAAAAACAGCAGCACAGCTTGGATGGAGAGGTTCACATATGGATGGATTGGGTTGAATATGACATGCAAGCAGCCTAAGATACAAAGCTTTGATCAAATATTTGTTGGTGACACAGTTAAGTCCTGATGAATGTGTGTATACTATAAGTGAGTTTCTGGTTTCAGTGAGTTCAGAGTTTGTAAATGAGTGTTGCTAAGATTAGAAATTTTGTGCGATCCAAGGCACCTGGCATTGGAAAGCAAAGCAGTGAGAGACAGAGCTGTCAAATCCATTCTCAGTGAACCTTTCTGCGTTGCACTCAGGTTCTCTGCTAACTACTACAGCACAAGCCATCAGTGCCCGAGCCCCAAGGCTATTGATCAAAACTACATGAAGGGGGCTAGGTACAGGGTGTATTATTGAACACATTCTTACACACCTGGTCTGAGACATGCCCGTCAACCTGATCCACTGGAACTACCTCATGGGACGGTGAATATTTAACAAAGCTGCCTAACAGATATGGACAGCTGTCAACAGTGGACCTGGGTATCCAAAGAGGGCAGTGAAACAACAAAGAGAAATTATGGATTTATGTGTTTGTGAATTATCGCTTTTGTTTCATTATCATAAACTGACGTGAACTGAATAAAACATATTAAATTGCTCTTGTTCTGTCTGCAGGAACTTAAAGCAATGACTGACAGCGTGTGAGAGAGACTGACAGAAAGATGAAGGAGGCTTTGTCTCAGTTCTTCCCTCTCTAACCCTTCCCTTCATTTTGAAGTTGCCCTCAGTGTGAATTCCTCTTCACAAAGAGAGCTGAGAGGGGTACTGGTATAAAAGCCTGACTATAAAATGAGATGCCACTCATGACTTGTACACATCATCTACAGTGGAAAGAAAACCATGTGTGTATATCAGACAAAGGCTGGGAGGCCTATTCTTCTCACCCTTTATTTTTTGCTTCAACGGCATATTATACCTCTGCTGTTTATTTTCTTGATTCATAATGACTGTATGGACTGTCCTTATGTAAACACAGTGGTAAAAAAAAATTGCATTTGTATAAAAACTAGCATTTTTATGTTTTAAAAAAAATAAGGATCACCTGCTAAAAATAGGCAAAAAAAGACTCCTTTTCCCATTGCCAGTACACAAGTTTGCCTTGTCTGTTTTTCTTTTTCTGATGTGCGCTGAAAAGCCGTGACTCTACTCATGTCTGTGCAGAGAAAGTCTCTGTGTTCAGCTCTCAGTACTTTTGTGGCTTCTACCTAAATCTCTGTGGTTTGAACATTAATTTATCTCCTGCATCGCTGTTGTTACTTTCAGGTAGATAGGAGTTATGTTTAGTTACTACCTGAATTTGCTGTTTAATAATAAAAGCTTCTAGATAACAAAAGACAAGGGATTTTATTGTGAAGGATTTATAGGAAATAAAATTTGTCACTGGCTTATAGCCGCCCAGCACAAGACAAGCTCATCTTCAGTTAAAAGAAACACCTTCAAGCCAGAGTTGACAAACCTTCATATAACAGGGAAAAGAGGTGAAATTAGCATGTCCACCCCATGTTTCTATCACTGCCGATCAGAGCTGGAACTGATAAATTACTGCAGAGTCATTTGGCTCCCAGAATGAATGCCAATTGTACCCTTTCCAAACAAAGACAAATGCCAAATTCTGATGGGTGTTAGTGTTTTTTTTTGTCCAGTGTCAAAGGGCCTTTTACAAAGCCAAGCTTTCCAGGTTTTCCAGTCCAGGTTGAAGCTGACTAATGAAATACAGCATGAGCATTTAATTATGTAAAACGTAAGGGACATACATTTAATTGGGTGTTTGATCAGCTTAAGACTTGAGAGTTCCTTCCATTTATATCACAAGTTCAGTTATGTATTAACCTATGAAAACCTGCTTTTTTTGCCAGCCTATTTAGCACCACAGTGTTAAAACTAAACATTTAAATTCCATCCCCAGTAATATTCCTCTAACTTTTGCTCAGTTTGATTCGTTACAGTAAAAACCCAGGGAATAATTCCCTTGACTGGTGAGTGAACGCAAGCGTGTGTAAAGGATATAGCCATTTTAGTGAAGAACATGTCGTTGGGGTCATCGGGGGAGGAGAAAGTCTCCAGGTCTCTCTCCAGCTGCAGCAGCTGCCTCTCCATCTGCCTGAGGCTCTTTTCCAGATTCTCCGCAGACACTGACACACATCCACATACATCAAGACACACACACACACATTTGCAAAAGCACACAGAAACACACCCACATGCCATGTGAAGAAAGAAGCAGAAAAAGGACAACTCAATTACAGGTACAATCAAATGCATTATTATTTTGAGGCACTGAAAAAAATCAGAGAAAAACAACATACAAAAAAGAAAAAAAGAAAAAAGAAAAAAAAACCCTGGCAAATGAAAAAGAAGCCAACTCAATTGCAAAGCATGCTTATTACAGGCTCATACTGTGCCAGAAACACCATGGGAATAAACAATGAGTGCGGGGAAAAAAACAACAACGGAGGGCAAGTTCAATACATAGATTTTTATTTTTTGGCTTTTATATGCTCATGTGTGTGTCATAAACAATTAAATTCTTAGAAGAATACAATGCCTTGCTGACACAAAGCTGCTGTGTTTTTTTTAAATATTTGAAGTGCACAAGTAGCTTTTCAGTAAAACAAATGGCAAAAGATTGAAAACCGCAGCCTAAAAGTATGTCGATGGCTGTTGAGGAAGTAGAAATCTTTCTCAGTCTTTCATTCTTGGTCTTTAGTCTTACCAACAGGTGCACGGATCATGCAGGTGGGAGAGCAGGGTAATGCCGCGCCTAACTTTCTGTTAAGTTGGTCATGGCTGACACTTTAAGCTAGTCTCTGAATATAGCATATAGCTTAAATTACCCTGATTAGACCCTGCTTGACAAAAAGGCATAAGCTGCTTATTTTTAAGTAGTTTCAAATGTCCCTTGATCCTAATACATGCCTTACGAAAAGGGAAAGAAGAGGGAGAGAACTTCAATGTAGCTAAGCCTCTGACTGAATTTATATCATAAACCCCATTTACTGATGGGAACATAATGTCTTGGACACACAACCACACACTTGTTCAATCAGACATCTTCACTACAAGTATTCTAAAGTTGTGCATTAGCTGAAGTTGTGCAGTTTCTCTTAAAATTTTAACTTTAATGGAGTGTGAATATGGTCTTTTCACTGCAGGTAAAGTTCAGCATGTGAATGTATGTATAAAAAGAACACATTCATGCGTTCAGCTGGTACTTTTCATACTGCTGTCACTCCTGATTTAGAAAGAAGGCCAAACACTGCAGCAACAAAGAGGGGACTTATGAAAGAAAATCACCATGTAACATTCACTATAAAGTACATCTACTGCAACTGTACCTGACAAATCATTATCACATCAGTTCCTTCTATTCATTGCATATTTTACTTTCTACTCAAGTCCTATTTTTACTCTCTTAGCAAGTTATACTGTATGTCTTCATTATCATGCATTCTCTTTTGTTTTTTCTTCTCTGGTTCACTGACTCTCGTGATAAGCACTGACACTGAGAGTTAACAGTCAGTCGAAGACACTGAAAATGCCACAGCACACCATTCCTTTAAAAATCTCGTCACACACTACATTGTGACCAATGATGTCTCAATCAGAGCAGTATTCACAGAGCAGCTGCCCTGCACCGACTGACTCTTGCATTGATTTTACTTTGTGAGAAACCATCCTGCCAATATGAACAGTGAAATTGTGTCTGGATTTTTACACAAATCCTGACATAATCCTGTGAAATATTTGGAAAATGGCAGATCTGTATTAAAACCATTATAGATGTAGAATTGTGTAACATTTGTTCACTTGATATCAGTCTAAAGTAAAATCTTCAAACACATGCAAATCCCTCTTTCTCTTCCTCTCGTTCCAACCATGTAGGATAACTTATGGTGGCAACAAAAGTCGCAAGGCCATTCATTTATAAAATGTAGGTGAAATGAGCGAGTTTCGCAGCAGATAATGTCTAATTTAGGGGCTTCGATTTCTGGCCCCGTCCGCTACTATGGCATGAGAAAAAACGCCGTCGGATGGATCTAAATTGCTCGAAAACGGCTCCGAGCTCCACCAAAATTGTCTGGGTGAGTCTACGAGCGTATTTAATGCTAACAATAAGGTCCAGGTGTCAAAAAACCAAAGTTAGCCTTTAATTAACCAATCAGTTAATTAGTCCATAAAATGTCAGAAGATTGTGAAAAGTTTTCCAAAACCAAGGTGGCGTCCTCAGATGTCTTGTTATGTCCACAACCAGTTTTTAATCTGCTAATCGTTGAAGCATTAGTAGAAACATGGCAGAGCAACATGGCAGACCGAGACCCTCTGTAGCTATAAAACAGCTCATTCTAAGATAAAAAACAAAACAAAAACATAGCAATTCTTATTTTCAGGTGGTTACAGTCAAATGAAAACATATCTATCTATCTATTATTTTCTTTCTACCATATTCTGCCAGTAAATCCTGTAAATCTGACAGACTGGCCCTTTAAAGCCTCATATCTTGACAATGACTGTGCCACTTTTGTGCTAAACACTTAATCTTAAAGTTGTAAAATGGACAATTGTGTGTCTTAAACATTTAACAAAAAATATATTTGATAACTCAAAACCAAACAAAATAATAATTGAAAATGCTTATATTTAACAAAAGTTGACAAATAAACAAAATTTAACGACAAAGACAATAATGAAGTTCAGTCTGTTGGAATTTAAATAAAATTATTTACACTTATTTGCATTGAATTATCATGTATTTACCAAATTTAATTTTTCTTTTAAATGGATATTGTACCAAAACAGACTTAGATTCAGATATAAATGATCTATTTTCATGACAAAGGTACAGGGGGACTATAATCTTTTTAAAGAGTCAAGCCGCTCTCTGTTTTGGCTCCCTGGCCCTGTTTTATTATGTTATGGGTGAATGTTACAAATTAAGTGTGCGTGTATGTGTTAACTCTATGCTGCCATTACGACCAGGTCTCTCTGGTAAAAAACAGATGATGTATCGCATTCACCTCAACTAGTCACACATTCAGTAACTCATGGACCTGAGACAGAAAACCTAATCAAAAACTTAATCATGATTTGTACTTTTTATAGGGACATACTGTGTCATATTTTAGGACAAGGAGGCTGCTAAATGAAATGAAATGTAGGACAGGTGTTCTTCCTTTTAGTGAACTGGATGCTGTGCACAGTCACACATCAGCAGCACTCACACTCACACTATGAAATCTCGAAATACTGAGGCCTGAGTTAACTGTTATTAGTGGTAACATAATACCAAATGTTAGCCAGAGTACTGATTTTCTCTGTGGTTTTGGATAATTCATATTGATATGATGCTGACATACTCAATTATCTTGATGACATGCTTGATTTTCTAGAATTGACCCTTCCTAAGATTGTCCCTTTTCACTTTGACTATTTGCCCAGTTAGCTCAACTGTCACTGGAGCACAACTTTTCTCCTTTTCCTTTACCTATACTTATCTAGCCTATGCTATGTGCTACGCTCATCTATGTTTAAAAGAAAAGCAATTTTGGAAGATTTTAAAAGACGTTGCTGAGGAACCTGTGAAAACCACGTGTTCAGATCTTAGGTTAGCTAATGTTAACAAAACACTAAATAACTAGCAAGGTAATCTACATCGATCATTAGCGAGATGGTTAGCTAACATTTTGCTAACATTAGCTACAGTAACTTAAGATGTGACCTTATATGTCGCTTTTACAGGAAAAGTAGAGCGTTGACTGAGGTACCAAGGGTGATTAACTGTCCCTGGAACACAGTGAAAAAAGGCATGGGAGTTAGAAAGGGTCAATTATAAATTCTATTAGCGTGTTAGTTCAGTAGCAGAAAACAAAATAGGACTAAACTGTCTCTATTGCCTGATAGACAGAACTGTCAGCTTGTTGCACTCAGTTTCCATCTTCAGCCTGACTTTGCCTTCACTCTAACCAACTTCCATGGAGGAAGGGGTTAGATTTTCCCCAACAGATCACTTGTGGAGATCAACATTGCTGCCTGAATCATAATTATGAGTTAACAATGGTAGTGCTACTTTTAATCGACTATGAACAGCTTCGATTGAAGCATCTATGTTGTTAGTAGCGTCTCCCTGGTTCTGGAGCACAGCTTGACAATTCTCGACAACAGCTTTAGTCCTGCCTGTTGCACTGATCAGCTAATCGTTATTCCTCCGATGATGCTCACTAGATCGATTGCCTTTACAATCGAGGAATCGCTGTTTCATGTCATGATGCCAGACAAATCAGTCAAGTCATGGCTTTAAAGGTCTGGACCCAGACAACTGTCTCTGCTCTTCTGCCTCTGAGCTTAAAGGCTAATGGCCTCTTTACAGAAATTATTTAACACTCATAAAACAACTAGAAATCTTTGACTAAATATTCAGTGACTTCCATATGACCGGCGCCCAATATGATTAGTATGATTGATAAAAATGTCCAAAAAACATTTTAGTAAACAATCAGAAACTGACACCTCACCTGCTCTATCATTTCCATTTAAATCATTGTCTCTTTTTCCTAAAAGCCTTCTGCATAACCAAGCAACCAAAATCTGCTGAATGAGGTGAGGGCAGAGGTGGGTGGAGGGCAGACCGGCAGTCTGTTAATAGAAATAATTAATAAATAATTAAAGCCCAGAGATATGCTTAAAGTGTGTTTATGTAAATTTCGACCACCATATCAGAAACAGGTTTTTATTTGCACAGCAGCTTGCAGTGATGCTTTTTTGATCAGTTAGAAACAAACAAGAAATAGAAAGTCAACAACCAAAAGAATAATGAAAACTGATTTTGGCCAAACACCTAGGGTGATTCAATTTTTTTAAGTGCAGGGAACTATTAGCAGAAGACAGACCAGAGTGAAAGTTAATGAAAAAAAGTTATTTAACTATATTTATTATGCAGAATGAAACAGAACTTCAGAACTTCAAATTGGGACAGTCTGGGAAAGTTGAGAGAGGACTGTGGGACAATTGGGAGACACTGAGGAGCCCTGTGTAGAATATACATATTATGCATTTAAATGATTGTTGATGACAGTTTGCGTGTCAGTTTCAGTACGCTCCATTATCAAGAGATATAATAGGCTGTTTATGAGTAAGGGCTTATTTGTTATGCACTTTCATGGCAGTTTGCATTTAACGCATCTAAGTGAAACTGTCCATTCCACTGAACAAATTTCTGTTATTTATGCAGTGTCTGTTGATGATACATATCACTATTGTTTTATTACATGCAGGTGACAGAAATTGAGGCATATGCTTCAGGCGAAAATCTGCCTGGGACTGATCAGATGAGGAGTGTGAGTACAGCAGCTGGAATATTTTGTTAAACACACAGAGATGTGTTTCTAAACAGATGATGCTGACGCTCAATATAAACACACATCTGTCATTTACAACTTAAGAATTGTGAAATAATTGCTCTGTGGTACAGTGACAAGCAGGGCGGGAGATGAAACATAAAAGGCTGTTTCCATGTCTTCTTTGTTCTCTCTGGCCACGTGGCTCTTGTTTCCTCTTTCTGTGTGTTAAAGCGTGAGTGATTTTTATGAGCAGTGGGGCCTGAATGCCTCTGTGGTCCAGAGGGGTTGCAGACAGATATAGGATGTTTTAGAAGAATAATAATTGGAATATTTGTAGAGGTCAAATCCCCCATTGACATCCTTTTATTACTCTGCTAACCTGCTGTGCAATAAATGAGACTGAGTGGAGCACACAACTGTACATACTCACAAACAGCCCCACTACACACACTGTGCTCCGCTATAGATCATCCTTTGATGTATGGAAATTAAGAGACTGAAAAAATGCAGATCTGCCCTTTGAGGCCGAAGCCCGACAGACAAGTGTGAGCAGACTGATGGTGCCAGAGGCTGGGAACTGGAGACTTGTAATGCAAGAAATCCTGGTGCGCACACTCAACGTGCTTCTACATACAAAAAAAGAGCATGAAGGTCACTGAATTGCACAGTGGAGACTGTTCATTCTATATACTTTAAACCTGAGGCTCATCGCTCAGACTGCATGTGGAAAAACTACAAAAAAGGAGGCCTGAACCATCTCAATATAGATGAATCCTCACATTATTCCTTAATGACTCCTCAGGGCCACAAGCCTTGAACAGAAACTGAACCAAAACAGCTTTTCCGTCTTTGCTGCAAAATAAAATTTATGCAGACATGTCTATTTAGTATTACGCATAGCTTTCCAAGTGAGCGATGTCTCTGCTGCTGACAGGCGGTATTTGAAGAGTTACAAGCTGAAGTAGCCTGGTTGAGCACATTAATATGTCTCCATGTTTGTCTGATTTCAGCATCAAACTCAGCACCAAGTACCACGCTACAAACCACCCTAATTGCCCAAACCTGACTGCTGCGTATTTTGCGCTTCTGTTTGTAATGAGGGACGAAAGACATGGGAGAGGGAGGGGACAGAGAGCAAGATTGATAGACCAAATCTCAGACAGAGAGACAGACAAGAAAGATAGACAGACAGACTGAGAGATATTGACAGACAGATAAATAGATACATACTGTAGATAGATACATAGAAAATGACAGAGAGGAGCAGCACACCAGGACTGCTTCTCTATGTCAGGAGAAATAATGATTGTAGTGCTGAAAAGAAGAGAGAGGGGCAGAAATAAGAAGGCAGACACAAAGGAACCCTGAACTAAGCTGCAGTTTTGCTTCCATGAGAGACGGGATTGGCAATGGGGGAAACGAAGGCTGTGTTACACACAGTCAAAAGACAGCGGCTCTTGCAACAGAAGCGCAAATCATTACTGCTACCTCTATCCAACCCTGTTTTCATGCTCAAGTAAGCTCTTTGGTTAGCGTCTATGAATGTAATGCAGCCTTTTAGTGTGTCTTCAGGCCTCCCGAATGGCTGTCAGACCTGATGAAAAGGAAGCCACTCAAGAGCATGGTTTACAAAGACGAAATGGGATTTGTGTGTCTGAATACTAGATATGGAGAGATGAGACACTTAGTGTATGCATCTCATAATGGTACAGAAACACAGAAGAAGACAGTGATGGAAAAAAGAAGACTACAATCTATATAAATGCAAATATATACTCAGCTTAAATCCATGAAGTAAGGAGGTGGACAAAGCTTAAAGAGAGAGCCAAGCATTGAGCTTTCCATTGATCTCACTCTTGTACTTCTGAGTCTTGGCCAAAGGCTTGTGGACGTGCAGCACAGTTGGGAGAAATGAAACACTCAACAAGAGCATCGTTATCCACAGATTATTAAAGCACAAACAAAACCTGGAGGGGCCCTTTCAGGGAGGAACCCAAACAATAAAGTCACACATTTCATCCTCACTCTTCTTTTTTTCTCCTCCTCGCCCTTTCCTTCACTCCCACCTGCTGGGAATGGAGCAGTGGGTAAAATCTTCTTTGGAGTGGGGAGAAACATGCTGTGACAGTATGACCGCACACGCATATAGCTGCAAACACACACATATAAACACACAAACTGCTGCTCACTACATCCTCCTGAGAGTTGCCTATGGCGGTATGAACAAAGAACATGACTGAGTCTCCTCTGACCACCCAGTCTGTCCCTGCTTGACTGTGACCTTTACCATACTGAATAGACCGGCCAAACTCACAGCAGTGTGTGAGCATGTTTGTGTGTAAGTTTGTGTGTTCTAGTGAAAAAAAGTACATTTGTGTTAAAGAAACACAGAAACTTAATGTCCACATGAAACACAAATGCTGTTTGCTTCTGCTTATTTCCATGTTTCATGTAAAACAGGGAGTTAGGAAGGCACTTTGCAGTAGGTAATAGTGCTGCATGAGCGTTAATGCAACATCCCCACAGCCATACAGCTACAGCGCAGAGGTCCACTCTTCCTGGATGGGAGAGCCCAGTAAACACATTGAGACTGCGCCCAAATGCTGCCTCCAGGACCGACAAAGGACTGACCCCACGGAATTAGAACCGCGCAATATGGCTTGCATATAATAAATAATATGATGCATTGCTGTAGATTTAACCACCCAATAGATAGTGCTGGGTGATATGGACAAAATCAAATATCACTAAATTGTATTCATAGTGCGACAATATTTTCATGATATCACAATATCAACATCAAGTTTCATATCACCATATCAATATAATATCAATATACTGCCGAGCCCTACAGGAAATACAGCACAAAGGTAGTTTTCTTGCCAGGTTTAGCCCAAGGCTGCGTCAGCTAATCAAGTTAAGCGGTTAACCAAGCTAACGTCACTTAGCGGTCAGCTACTTTATCAACAAGCTCACCTATCAGGGTGCTCAGGATAACATCAGGGAAGTCGTTAAATGAACTTGGTACTTCCTCAGCGGATTTGTTCAGTCTCGGTCCGATCATGTTTACAGGGAGGCTGTTGGCACTGGCACTGTTGGCCAGCTAACGACAGGCTAAGTTAGCACAGACTGTGTCCCAGACTTGAAGTTGAGCAGCCAGAAGACATCTTTCTCCATAATATATGATCCAGTTTCACACATATCAGTGAACAGAACCATTACATTTTTTTGTACAATTTATAGTTTGTTTTTGTACAGTAACGTTGATCAGTGAGGCCAGGCACCAAGCCCATTGCATGCTCCATGTAGATAACGTTAGCTAGCACTGATGCAGTCCACTTTAAAGAGCATTGTGCATAATCTGCTGTCACAGACAACATTTTCCCGAAAGTGAATAAATTCTAGCCAGCTGGCCTGTAAGCATGGTATTTTGGAGAAGAAGAACAAGGTTTGAGGTGGCAAACTTCTTAGAAAACACATGGACGGACCATACTGTTGCTAACAAGCTAACGAATGAATCTGCCAAAGCTCTGCACCGCTAAAAGTTTAAGTTCGATTGACAGGTGGAGGTCATAATATTATTAGTTGCTTTTAGCTTACATAAACACCCATCATATTTTGTTTTATAGGGAAAAAATTTTTTTTTATAGAAAAATACAAAGATTTTGGGGGCATATATTGTTAAATGGATGCACAATATAGCTGGGGATATAATCTTAAGGGTTTAAAAAAACAAACAAACCATTTTTCATTTCATCTTAACTTTAAACTACATTCAAACAGTCTATTGTTCTTCACCTGAGCACTAGACATGACCTAAGTATTCTCTTGAAAAATAAGCCCATAACTCTTGTAAATGTGCTACAGCAGGAGATTAATGTTAGTATCAAACAGCAGTGCAGATGAGCAGAGCGTATCATAGATCAAACACTAAACAGGTGAAATACAATTCATGTTTACAGAATCAACAAGCATCTAACCCCAGAGTAATCCCCAGGGAGTTGCAAAAGTAGAAAGGTACAAGTAAAGCTCAAAGTGAAACAGAAGAATTCAGGAGAAGAGTGCTCCATTTCTGTCTAAGTAAGAGCATTGTCTAGGTAGGCCGCTCTGTTTATGCATTAAGCTCTCCAAACCAAATCAAATCCTGTAATTCCTGGATCTCTCACTACTGATCAAATATAGCAATGCAATATAATTTGATCTCTCTAGCGGTGACTGAAAGTCCTCTTCATTACCATAGTGTATCAGGTCGTGAGCTTGAAACTTGTCTCTTCCCCAAGATTACATTGCAAAAGCTCAGGGAAAAGTTTTGTTTGGAAGCTGATGGATCTCAGTGGTTAATCTTAACTGATTTTAAAAAAAGAAAAAAAAGCAATTTTAATGCTGGCCCCACACTACAGGATAATTGGGCAGATTTTTGGATTGGCCCCCTCTCACAGTGAAGGGGGTGTTGCCCATTCGAGGTTGGTCTGAACAGATTACTGCCCAAATGATCCTGTAGTGTGAGGGGTTTACAGACACAGTCTTAATGTTACAGGCTGGATTGGAGTCTCCCCTATTTTGAATCCTAAATATCAAACATGTTTAATATTTATGACTTGAAATCCTGCAGTGTGAAAGGAACAGCGATGGAATATTGAGCAA
>JAJHUR010086837.1:0-14415 GCA_027495735.1 Lutjanus campechanus
CAGAACAATCTCTAGAGGTTCTATCCAGGAACCTTTTCACCTTCTAAAGGTGCTAACAAGAACTCTTCCAGGGGCTTCTACCAGGAACCTTTTTGTATTCAAACTCTTTATTTAGAACCCACCCAGGAGTTCTAGATAACGTTTTTATTCCAAGTCTAAAACACACCTAGGGAATTCTACCAAGAACCTTGTTATATTCCAGGCGTTTTATCCAGAACACACTGAGGAGGTTCTACCAAGAGCCTTTTTATGTTTTAAGGGTTTTATCTGAAACACGTGCGGTGGGTATAGAGAGCCTTTGTAAGTATATTATCATGTTTAGAACACACTCACAGGGTTCTACCAAGAACCTTTTTTTATATAGTCAGGGTTTTATCAAGAACCCAACCAGAGGGTTCTACCAAGAGCCTTGTATAGTCCACAGGTTTTGTCTAAAACACATTCAGGGGTTGCCACAAAGAACCTTTATATCCCAAGGGTTTTATCTAGAAACCACCCAAGGGGTTCTACCAAAAACATTTTTAATATTCCAAGGGCTTTATCTAAACACATTTAGGCTCTACAGAGAACCTTTCTCCATCCCAAAGGATGTATCTAGAACCCACCCAAAGGGTTCTACCAAGAACCTTTTTATATTACAAGTGTTTATCTGGAAACCACCCAGGGTGTTCTACCAAGACCCTGAAGGGTGAAAGGTGTTCTTAATGGAACCCTTAGTTTTAGAAAGAACCCTTGACAAACCCTTTCTTCAAAAAAGCAAATAGTTCTGGGTAGAGCCTCAGTACTTCAGGAAGAATCCTTATAAAATAATATTTCTAATCATCTTATGAAATGTTATTATGTTACATTTAACTTTTAGTATCTTTACAAGCTTTGCTCGTCCCTGTTATGTCTCATCCTGGTTTTAATAATATTCAGAATATGATTAAAACAGTTTAAGAACTGTTTGGGAGTGTGTGTGTGTGTGTGTGTGTGTGTACAATTTCATAATGACTGATATTTATAAAACAGAACTGTACAAAAACCATGTTTTTCCCAGTCTGAAAATCATGCATATGCATATTTGTGCCTTTTGTGCATAGAAAAAGGAAGTGAGCGTCTTAGGAAGGCGTTGCTAGCAGAACAGGCAGAAAGTGAACATCCTGCAGTATATTTTACTGTCTTGTTTTAAACAGTCACAGTTAGCTTTGGGCTTTTACCCTTTCAGTGAAAATTTTTCCGTATAGATCACACTGTCAAACTAAACCAACCAGAGGCAGAACTGAATCCTCCTGGCAGACGGAGCTTCAGTCTGGAGAGCACATGTGATAGCTCAGGCTGGATGGCAGGTGCCACTGGAAGGTAAGCTGAGGCAGAGTTTAGTTATGGAATAGAATGGGGTGATTTATCTCAATAATGACTCCTTTTTGTGTGACAAGGCAATTTCACTGCCCAGAGGTGTTTTTTTCCCCCTCTCCTCCTCCCCAGGCTGAAGGTTGTTTTCAAAGGGAGGCAGTGCTGATGGAATGGCCTCAGATCAGGCCGGGGACGGGGGAGGGAGGCTTTAGTAAACACACATGAGCAATCCTTAAGTTTGGCTGTGTCAGCTGAAGGGGTGACAATAAAGAGAGGGGATGAAGCAGAGCCACTTTCCCACTGGAGGGAAAGACATTGGTTTTGAGTTCATCTTTCTTTTCTTTTCTGAAGAGGTTACTGTCGCGGGCTGAGCCTCCAAACACACTGCCTTTTGATTTCCATCCTTCTCTTTGATCCTGTCATACAAATCTGCCATGTGGCTGCATATCTCTCTCTCTGAGTACGCACATCAAAAAGCTTGCAATCAGACCAGCAATAACTCGCTTCTCTCCGTGTTATCGGTAAAACATCCTTTCACTTTAATCTCAAATTACAAGCAGGCATGTGGCCTGTAATATGTGGCTATGGGGCTTTAGAATTAATGTCACAGAAATCTGCATTGAGGGTATTTCAGGACCTAATCTGCCACAGCAGCAGGATGCTGCTGTTGTTATTTACATGTAGCAGATTCTCCCTTTGGAGGAAACTTCACCAAATTTTAGATTTTGGACTAAAATATGCAAAACCAATTCCAACAAAACTTGCGACATTGTGTGAGACATAAATAAAAACTGATTTGCTAATCCTTTTCATGCTATATTCAACTGAATCCAGTACAAAGACAAGATATTTAATGCTCAGAAGGATTAACTTTATTGTTTGGTTTTTTTTGTAAATTTACACTCATTCTGAATTTGATGTCTGCAACACGTTCCAAAAAAGTTTGGACAGGAGCATGTTCATCACTGTGATACACCAGCTTTTCTTCTAACAACACTCAGTCAGTGTTTGGGAACTGAGGGCACTAATTATTGAAGTTTTGAAAGTGAAATTCTTTCGCAATCTTGCTTGATGTATGGCTTCAGGTGCTCAACAGTCCGGGGTCTCTGTTGTCGTATTTTGTGCTTCATGATGCACCACACATTTTCAATGGGAGACAGGTCTGGACTGCAGGCAGGTCAGTCTAGTACCTGAACTCTTACTATGAAGACACGCTGTTGGAACACGTGCACAATGTGTCTTGGCATCGTCTCGCTGAAATAAGCAGGGACGTCTCTGAAAAAGACGTCGTCTGGATGGCAGCATGTGTTGCTCCAAAACCTGTATGTACCTTTCAGCATTAATGGGGCCTTCACAGATGTGACAGTTACCCATAATGCTATGGGCACTACCACATGTTAGTGGAGTCATCAGACCACAGCTCACTTTTCCACTTTGCGTCAGTCCATCTCAGATGAGCTCGGGCTCAGAGAAGTCTGCAGTGTTTCTGGATGTTGCTGATACATGTCTTTCTCTTTGCATGGTAGAGTCTTAACTTACATTTGCAGGTGCTGCGAGAAATGAGCCTTTTGTAAAAGGTGTCTTTAATTTTCAGAGCTACATTTTCATTCAGACTCTTTCTGACTGAACTTCTTGTGTTTCATTACCGCAGAATTCTCAGTCCAGATGTATCTGTGCAATCAGCCAGCTGGCAGGAATATGAAAGAGTAATTAGGGTCAGCCCTGTCAATTGTCCATGCAGGTTTCTTAGTATTGTCTGAGGAGTTTTATGTTTTTAGTGCCAGTGCTTTCTTTTGATGGGCAGTTTCTATTATCTTGACATAAGATGTTAATATCTTGGCTACAATATTTCTGTTTCTCCACACCACTGTAAGACTTGTCCGACCTGCCCGAGGCTACAGATAAACATTAGGGTTAAATGAGAACTATTACGGCACACTGTGGAATATGGAATAATTCCAGCAGACATTTCTGGGTTGGTAAATGAATCATATCTAACACATTTATATATCCATTAACCTGATATAGTCACTTAATCGAATTGTGTGTGTGAAATAATTAGACAGGGAGCTTCCATTACAGCTGGGAATCAGGAAGTCTTGGATGTCAGAATGAGCAGATTGGTCAAAAGAGGCCTGGTTGATTAGGGTCAGTCCTGTCTTTAAGAAACAACATCACAGTGTTAATGGCCGTCATGTCTCACTGACCCCATTCCTGAACACTGACACTAACATGGCTATAGTTAAAAGGGCCTGGGGTCTTTAGAATTTCATTCCATTGTCGTCAGTGAAGTTTGAATGAGTGGACTTGAGCTTTTGGTGTGTGTGTGTGTGCAGAAATGATACAATGACACACACAGGAGGTATACACTGATAAATGTGTCTGCAGAGGCCTGTCTTTAAATATAACATACTGACCAGTCAGTGTCCATTATCGTTTAAAGACCTCCCATTACAGGTATGCTGTCTCACTGGGCTCTATTTAGGACCAGTGGTGGAGTACTGAAAATTGGTACTCAAGTACTGTTACGTTACTGAAATATTACTCAATTACAAGTAAAAGTACTGGAAAAATACTTAGAAGTACAAAGTATTCATCTCAAAAACTACTCGGTATTAGTTTAATGTGCTATCTATGGCAGCATTCCATTTCAATTTCAATTTAATCAGCGTTATTAGTTTGATGTTTTAGTTCAACATGTTGCCAAAGCAACACAGTAAATGGTAAATGTTAAAACTGAAGTTAAAAAAAGAAAAGGATAAAAAAACAATATAACAATATTTTAACAATATTAACAACAGTAAAGTACAGTAAACAACAGTAAAAGACAGAATATGAGCTGCGAGGAGAATGAACAACTTCTACCATGTGTTGTTGTTCAGTCACAGGGGTTTTTGTTTCTGTAAATCTTTAGTCTGAATCTTTCCAGCTCCTTCTCTGATCTACTCTGGCTAATAGGGCTGAACAATTAACCAAAATTTTATCGAAATCGCGATATGGCTTATGGCAATTTTCAAATCACGGGGGGCCCAATATGTGTTAAATGCAAAATGTGAGTCAAACTACCATCTTAGATCATATATGGTGCTGGAGAAATGTCCTGGCCTGCACATCGTATTTTCACAGACTTAAGAAAACATCTTTGTTTGGTACAGAAATAAAAAAATACACCATAATGTAGCTTATTAAAATAAAGGTGCGTTCACTTTAAGTGTTGGAAAGATTTGTTGTGTTCTCGTCTTGGTGGGCACCAACGCGCACAGCAAGTCCTTCTTAATCGGTCTGCCTCACTGTCGCAGTGACATATTCAGAACATTTACATATAGTTTAATTGATGTTGTGTTACATTTTTTGTCAGCTATTTCCTCAGCTTTGGAGGTTCACTTTCACTTAGCATGAGTTGGTTTATGGCTGTGTGAGAGAGGGCAGCGAGTTACTGCAGGTAGTGTTCAGTCCCCCCAAGATTTTATGGGTTGTTTTGGAGATTGTTGAGGAATAAAATGCCTGATTTCATGGCAACCTTTCTCAAAAATTGCCCTGTATGTTGCAAAGATTTCAGGCATTTTTTTTTTGCAATGAAATGACGGGAGCAAGTGAAATTTTCTTTTGTATAATCCATTAAAATCAAAGGTAACTTGTTCCAGGGAGAATAAACCTGCACTCTGTTCCGTTACTCACCAAAAAAGATGCTCTATTTGTAAATGATGAAGTGCACCTGAGGAGTATTTCAGAGAGAAGCACAATCTTTACATGAACTTAGAAAATCTGCACAGAGCGCTGATGAATGTCAGTAACAGTGACAAACCTCCTGTTCTTTTCAGAGTTGGAACTTGCAAGAAGTTAGAATGATTGGTAAAATTTGTGGAAAAGTTGATTGAAAAAATTGCAAGGTGAATTTGTGAGAATTGTTGCGATCACAGCATTGCAACTTTCTGGAGGGGCTGAAAGTTTGTGTTTATCCTGTGTTTTGTTGCACTGATGTGCATTGAGCAGCGTGATTGGTTGTCACGTTTATTTCTCCTCTGTAATAGGCTGTCAGATTACATCCATATCAAGTGTTTTATCATAGCCCCGATTTGAGATCTTCATATCACGCAGCCTTAAATATCACCCACCAAAGTGGCTCGCAAGAGTGACTGTGTGAACATGCCATGGCCGAATTCTCCCCACATTTGGCGGGTGGGCGGGTGCTAATGTTAAGTACTGATTATGAATCTCTTACCAGCCTGATTTAAGTCATGTTGATGCGTTCAGAGAATCACAAGCAGGCTGTCATTTTCAGCTCACCCCTGCTGAATTCCAGATAACCCTCAGTAGCGGCCCATCACTGTCAGTCAGCGTGCGCTCGAGTGTTTGGTGTAGGTTTAGTCAATACAGAAGTGGAGTCAACATTAGATGAAGACCACTCAGATGCTGGAGATTTGCAGCCTGGGGCACAGAGACAGAGCTGTTACAGATATCTGCTCCGTCACACCTCAGTCTCATATAGATGAAAATAAAGCTAAATATAAAAACTACTGGAACAAGCTGCTCTCAGATCTGTTACTTTGTTCCGTCACCTGAAACACAAGCATGTCAGAATCAATCCTGCTGTAGGAATGATGCTAATGTACCACAAATTTGCTACAGCAGATATGTTTGGGGAGAAATGTAATGCTGCCATGATTAAATTCTATAACATAATAAAGACCCTTTTGTGCTCAAAGTCTTTTTATTGATATTTAAAGCTGCACAAAATGCAATAAATCACAGATACAGTTGGATCGACACAATATACCCCCCCTCCATGTTTCTGCTCCAACAGAGCTCCTTCCCTATAACAGTATTACTGTGCTATTTAATAATCACACAGAGGTGATTTCAAGAACAATTTCATTTATATCGTACATAAATGAATTCATTGTGACAGGTGAAACACAAAAAAGGGGGGGGGGGGACAGTAACCTTCCATACATAAATATTAACTGCATGTAAGAAAAGTATGCAAAACATAAAAATGAAATTCAAAATTGCAACTAAATTAATGACATAAATGATATGTCATATGGGGTCAGCAGTATCCAAACTCCAGTTTTCATATATAGATTTAGATTTAAAGATGTTTCCATGTAACATCAAATTTCTGAGCACACCTCTTCTACACTAAATGATGAATAAGATCTTTAATCCACATCTTAAAATGATGAAGATGTTTTTAATGTAAAGTTTGATGTATCCCTCTGCGAAACATAGCATAAAACATGGCTTTTGGTTCTGTGAAGAAAGATAAAAAGCAAGTTTAAAATATATAAAGTATGAAGACATATTAAAAAATATGCACCATATGTTATGTAAATGAAAGATCTGTGCAGGAATGTGCCAAGTATCCACCAGGGGATCTGCAAAAGTTCACAGTATGAAGTCTAAGAATATTTGAAATGAGCAAGATAAAAAAAAACAACAAAGAAAAAGATAAATGTTTATGTAATGTATTCAGTCAAATATATTTTCAAAGATCACACACTTGGCTATTATTTTTTTAAAGTGTCTCAGAGTCTCTTAATGTTAATCAAAATACACATTTTTAAACCATGATTCTTATTTAGCTTTGATTTAGAAGGACTACAGAGTTGACATGTTATGGTTGAGACACATCTGATAGAAATATTATTTAATAAATTTGTTTTGTGTTTTAGCATTACTTTATTAAACCAGGAAGTGAGACAGGGGTCCTTAGGGTATAGCTAACCCTTTGTATGCCTAATTAAATCATGTTTTTGTAAAAATCTGACACAGGGCCAACATTTTCTTTAAAAAAAAAAAAAAAAAAAAGCATGGTTGCCTCATCCTTCAAGTCATAATTTTAAAAAGATGAAAAAAAAGAGACAGAAATAAATACGAGGATAACCGGGAAAATAATTTTCTCTGCGTAGGCAAAGAAAGGTCCCCACATCTTTTTAAAATTTCTTAGATTCTGAAGACTTTTAACACCATTTTAAATTGATACAAGATGTGACTATCTATTTTGTTGTTGTTGTTGTTTTGGACATGATTTGTCCCAATTTTCAAGAATGGGTGATATTTATCAAACTACATCTGCTGCCAAAGATCATGTGACATGCTCGATAACCTCTACTCTAAAAAAAGAACTGGTGGTGTGCAGTAATTTCTGGTCTCTGCAACTATGCACTCACAGCTGAACACTCATCACAGAAAAAATACATTGAAGGGTTTGTAAGAAACAAACATCACATCACATTAAAGTGGAAGAGGTCACGCTGGTGAAGTACATAAGAGGCTGTTAATTCATCAAATATTTTACTTGAGAGAACTGCACATGTCTGAACTCATAATTGGATAAACTTGACACAACATGACCTCGTCCATTTTCTATGTAAATATCATTTCAAGGCTTTCTTTGAAACTCTAATAAATCAGGGCCACTTATCAACCCTGCCAACTGTTCTTTTTTCACTGTAATTAGAACCTAATTGCCCAGTCCTCTGCAGGAAACCTCCTGAAAAATACTAAAATACATTTTCCTGTTGGAGAACTGACACACCTGCCACTTGATTTCCATAGTTTAATGAAATGCGTGGAAATCAAAGCCTGCCTGGAAGGATAATAATCTAAATCCTACGGTATGCTTCAGAGGATTGTCAGCAATAATGTAAAGCATGTGCAGTTTAGAGGCAATTCATAGAACAAAATAAAAAAAAATCAAAAACAAAACATGTACCACCTGTATGGTTGTGTAGGTTTGTGTTGCACTAATACACTAATAAGATGTAACAAGCTGTAATTTGTATCAAATTAGACAAAAACTAGAAATAATATATTTTATTACACAGTAAACAAACACAACCTTTCCCTAATTGGACATAACAAGCCATACTTTGGATCAAAATAGACAAAAAAAAACCAAGCAATAATATTTTTATGAATTATTGTTAAGAACTTAATTAGGTCTTATTAGAGGGAAATTAGGGAGACATTACAACAGAACTGTAATATAAACTGAAGTGTGTTATTTCCCACTGTTAGATCCTTTTTAGACTTTATTGGGAGTAATTAGTGTCTAATAAAATATATTCTTTCAAGTTTTGTCGAATCTACAAATGATGACTTGTTAGATCTTATTAGTATAAAGTTGCCTTAATAAAATCACAGCAACTCAGTTCAGTGTGTGGAGGTTTATGTTTATCATTTGATAAAATTATGTGTTTACTGTCTAATAAAATCTAGTTTTTGTCTAATTTCATACAAATTATGGCTAGTTCATAAAAAATTGATTATTTCCAGCTTTGGGCTCATTTGATATAAATTATGGCTAGTTAGCTCTTATTAAGTAATGTTATGTTTTATTACTGTCTAATTATATAAGTTTTGGCTAATTTGATAGAAAGCACAGCTTGTTAAATCTCATCAGTGTCTCCAACATAATTCCAACAGCTTAAGAGGCACTGGTGAGCATGTAAATCCATATTGTACATGTATTACAATAATATATTACTGCATAGCTCTGCAATTTTGATGATGCACATCATCGGCCTAAACAACATAATATGTGATTTGCCAATAAACATATATGACTGTTGATGAGTACCAGCCCGATGTTACTGCCAACTTGTCACATCCCAACAATTTGCCATCGCCCCTCTCATACACACACACACACACACACACCATTCTACACTGCAGCTGTATGAGACGCACAGAGCTGTTGACGTAGAGGGAGAAAGTCCACATCTGGAGTAGGTTGGGCTCAAAGAAACTCAGGACTTTCCCCCAGATGACCAACGTGAAACCAAAATGTTATTAAAATTGTAACGTACATAACACTACCTGCGTCACGTGGCTTTTGTCATGTGATTCTCATCTTGTGAGTCGCTTCAGTGATGTCACATGTTATTGTAACCCCAAACATGGTCTTATCCTAAACCTTCCCCGAGTAATTTTTGTGCCTAAACTAAACTGCAACCCTTTCACAGCATTAATCACATGTTAGAAGTTTTTTTCCCCTACATATCTATCATAGCTATCATTGTGTCAATAAAACTTCACAAGTGGTCTTGATTTCCAATTCCCCAACATTAAAGGACAGATAATTAATTAAATGAGACTCAAATAAAAGTAAAGTAGGGGAGACCAGGGACTGTTGTCACACTTTTTGAGTAAGCATCTATAACTCACTGAAATACTGTGTTAAAGCTCTCACTTTTTTTTTAGTTCTATTTTTGTACTCTTGTCCAGCCTTTTCCCATACAATTATTTTCGTGATGGTTCTAGGTGGAAATTTGTAATTATCAATGTTAATATAACATGTTTATAATCTCGTAAAATACATTTTACTGTTTCTCGCACTGAGTGATTCAAGATTAATCTACAATTTGAATCAGATCACTGATGGTTATTATCCTACAGAAAAATACAGCTGTGAATATATGCAGTCACTACAGTCACCCACACGTAATGGCTGCATATTGGTAAATATATACATTTTTAAAAAGATAAACTAACAGATTAAATGCTCTTAGTCTGGTATTTATCATGAGAGATAATAGAGTTTGAAAGTCAAAGATCAAAATGACCACCAAATGGCTGTTCTAGTAGTTATGGGATTCTGGAACATCTAGTGTTAACCATTTCTAAGGTTAGTATGACATGTGTGGTCTTGATGCTATGGTCATATGGTCATATGACATGTTGCAGCCAGTGTATATTTTGAAAAACTGAAAGTAACTCTCAAATCACCATATTTTCTGAACAAGTGAAAGAAATTCTCATTTAATTTGACCTAAAGCTGTTTTAGAGGCTTAACCACATAATGAAGACTGATGGAAATACCCTATATTTGTATTTGTTTTGATGAGAAAAGGTGGGATGTAAATAACAAAAACATTAATGGTCACCTCCGTCTAAAAAATGTTGATATCAGCGTTCAAAAAGGCACATCAGTGGAACCCTCCCACACACACACACGCTCAGACACAGGCCCGCCTCAGGTTGGCCCTTGCTTGTTTGTGATAAATGCAGCATTTGTGTCCAGGGTGTCGGCTTATTTCTGCTCAGTTGCCTGCTCTGGCTAAGCTAAGCCGTGTGTTGCTGATAATGACAGCTGTGAAAGGAGTGGGGGACTGAATGAAAACCAGTGGGGGTGGTGAGTAGCTGTGGATCCAGTCACTCTGCCCTGCCAGGCCTGTATTTACCATCCTTCTGTGTCCTGCAGTGTCACACAGGGGTGCACACCGCTCTACCTCACTTCTACTCTGTTTACCAGTGTCAGGGCCTATTTTTCTCCATAAGTGAGAGCTGTCTCCATTCAAAAGTGCCATTTCATGTGCCAGAAAAATCGCTCACCACCCAGACTTTTTTTTGTATATTTTTTGTTTGCTGTGAAATTGCTTTTAAAGACATATATTTGCCTGAAGAAAATGTATTTTATTTCCCGGCAGGAGTTAACAGGAGAAATGCGTGATTCTTATATTTCAGGGCTGAGATGAGAGGCTGTAACTCCTCATCTGTTGAGATGGATATCCTCTTGTGAACTACACTGTCAGTATTGAGCTACTTTGGTTCATATTTGTACATATTATACATTTGATACATGTATTTTTTTTCAATAATTAAATGCAGTATTACAGTATATATATATATATATATATATATATATATATATATATATACCCTTTTTATCCAGGGTTGTTCCAGTACTGATACCACTATTGGAAATGCTTCCAATACAGCCTAAAATGCTGAGTCTTGTATCAGCCAGTTTATGCACTGATCTGATTCCATGCAATTAATTAGCCTCGAAATGGGATCCTGTTACTTTTCATTAGTGTCCAGTGTGCCAACTTTTATATGGGAGCAATATGTAGCAACCGCACATGCAAAAGTGAGTACCGCAGTCCAAATAGCAAGATGGAGCCATAGACTGTATATTCAATAGGTTGTAATCCTGTTTAATATATGATCTGTGGTTGAAGCGAGTTGTTTCTCCCTGCCTCCTCCTCACCAGACTCTCTGCAGGCTGCAGGAGCTCTGCAGGACTGCAGGATCTGCACAAGATCATAAATTAATCACAACAAGCGAGGACGAGTCCTCCACTGTAAGTTGATCAGCTGTTTATAACTGTCAGTTGTCTGTCAATGCAAATTTAAGCCTGTTATCCTGAAAACAAAAGTCCACTGCTCTGAAATAACACTCTATGGACTTCGAGTTCAGTGGTTGTCTGTTTCACTGCTGCCAAACTCTAGAGATGTACCGATTCCAATTTTTGGCCGATTCCGATTTCCAATTTTTTTTTGAGGGTCTGACCTGCCGATTCCGATTTTGGCCGATTCTGATTTTCAGTTTTTCCAATAAATATAATTGACAGCATTCACAAAACATTTTTCCAACTTTTCTTGTAAAACTAAATTGGATGTTCATAATAAAACACTGACTGTTAAATAACTTACATGTTTTCTCCAAAAGTGCTCCAGATTACAGCCAGGTCTTATTATAAGATTGAAGTAATATTATGTACTAGAAGGAACGATCTCGTGAGATTTCGCGGGATGCGATTTCACGTGATCTTGTGTAGAAGCCGATGTAAGCAAACCGGAGACAGACGCGGTACAACAGTTTGCTGTAGTAAAACTTTGCAGTGAGAAAAACAGAAGAAGTTAAACGAGTCTGGGTGAGAAAATGTTTGAGGAGACACGTCAACACAAGTTGTTTCTTCTTCAGAACAGGAGGGGAGATTTTAACTGTCAGTCCGTGAACAGCAGTCTGCTGCTGGCTAACAGTAGCATGAAGAGCTACTGTATAAAGTTTACCGCTGTTTGGCGACAGCATCAGCTGTTATGTCTCAGTGTAGACTGTCTGTCTTCTCTTTATCCTGTTCTTGAAGTCTGTCGCTAACACTGACTGAGTCTGAGTGTGTGCTGCTATGATCAGTGCTGTGGTGGGTGTGACATTATGGTCAGTGTGTGCTGCGGGCACCGGTCAGGGCCGGTCACGCTGAAAACCGTCCAGTTCCGGTCTCTGGCCAGTCAATCAGTGCATCCCTACCAAACTCCATTAACATTTTGCTCAATTTAACCGCTATAAACATCAGTTCCATCTAAGAGGTTATTAATGATTTCTTACGACTCATAAACGGACTCTTAACATCTTTCCTTGATCTCTGATGACAGATCATGGCCATCTTATGATTTATAACAGTAAATATATGACATTTAACCTGAGCCAGGCCATACAACAACACTGTAAACACAAATAAGTTAGCAGTGATCGAGGCAATCAGTTACCACAACCTTTTTTTTTTTTTTGACTGAATAAACTCAAATGTTGGAGATAATCAGTCAGTATTTGGAGTTAATGTTACTTGTACTCTTTGATTAAACCAGCTTAAATATTTTGATTAAATACAGCTCAGAATTTCCTGTCACCTCTTTCATAGCACTAACTTAACTGAATACATTAGTTCAATATCAGTACATACATTAAGCATAAAGCCCATTATTTCATGTTCAGTAAACCCAATATAGCAACTTTTTTCCCCTTAAAATATTATTGTTTTAGGGACCTGAAAAGTAATGAGTTTAATAAGCACAAAAGAAAAAGAATTGACTGGCACTCAACTTTTTTTAGTCCTCTAAACAATTTTGAAGTAGATTTACAATGAATGATCACATCATGTTCATTCTGTGAATCTATAAACATTTCACCACCTGAAAAAAAAACAAGAAAACATTCACATGAACTAAATTTTTGGGGTTTGAGTTTTCAAACACGTTTAAAACATATCAGGGTTCCAGCGCAGTATGGAAAAGTATGGAATTCAATTTGAATAATTTCCAGGTCTGGGTAAGTTTTTTGAAAAAGAAAAAAGATTATGGAAAATGTTTGTTTCCAGATTGTTGCCTGTATTCTGTTTTCTAAAATATTAAATTCAGAATTTCTAAAAATAAACTGATCATATAATCAGTGTTCTTCATGATGTCTGGAGCAGGCAGTCTGTGTGTGAGACAGTGCAGGCCAGAGCAAGCAGACAGTGGTGACAGTTTCATACTATGCATTATAAAGCATACAGTAAAATAAATATTTCCTTATATGCCATACAGACGTTTATGAGCCCAATGAATGAACAAATTAATGATCTATCTTTATTTACACTGCGCTTTTTACAGCAGAGTCGTCTCTAAGATACAAGATTGCCAACACACACTAAAACAGGTAATGTTTCAAAAGGGGCTAATGTCATATGAGGGATATGCAGGCTGTGCCCCCAGTGCACACTCAGTCATTTTACAGTTTAACGTGTCCTACAACTCTTTTCATTTTTTTTGCATTTGGCCAGTTATGCAAACTAATGTCAGATGCCCCAAGACATATTTTAGGCTCATGATTCTTAAGTACAGATCAGGTATAGGTGTGGTTTTAAATTATAGCTATTTACAGACTGTGCAGGCTAAAACGCACAATAAGCCTATTTCTTCTTTACATTCATTTAAATTAAAATATGCAATAATTAAGATCAGTGTGGTATTAGACTGTGCCAGAGGCCATCGAGTTTGGGATTTTACAGCCAAAGTTTTTCTCCTAGTTGGTTACTTTTTCCCCGCTGGAACTGGGCGTTCCGTATCTTTTCTGTGTAAGAAAAACCAGACCTTTAATGCTGAATTCATTGTTATTACAATGGACACAGTGAAATAAACAAGGCTCAACAGATGCCACGAAAAAAAATACTGAACTTTTTTTCAATTATTTCAGTTTTTAATTATAAAAGAGACAAAAATATGAGGGAAATAATAGAATTTATTCAATATGTTAAGGGAAAATAAGTAAGGTGTAGGCAGGACCTGTTAGTTTACTTCCTTGTGTCCAACTTCCTGAGTAGAATGCAACAACCACAATGGATAAATGCAAGTTAAGGCCGGATTCACTGGCTGAATGAATAAAATGAATTTGCAACAATGCTGTTAATTGTTTAAGCAAAGTGCGAAAATTCAGGTTACAGCTTCTTAAATGCTCTTCTCTCTTCTATACCAATGTAAACTGAATGTTTAACTGTTGATCAGACAAAAGACATCATTTGAAGATGTCTGTCTC